>PYXC01000315.1:2010000-2292500 GCA_015244755.2 Tenualosa ilisha
TTGACAGGGACTAATGTCTACGTGAACGTCTGAGAGGGAAACAGAGAGAAAATCATATTATGTTGCAGTGACCAGATCAAATGGGGACTATTTATTAATCTTTCTGACTTTGTGTGTGTGTGTGTGTGTATAATTCATTTTCTGTTACACACCACCATGTTAAAATGTAAAAATCTGTGTTTCTGTATTTTAAAGCAACTTAACATGTTTCACTGTACACTCTACACATTTTCGTGTAGTTTTGTCAACATGATAAATATCATGCTGAAATCCAACACATCGAGATATCTAAGCTGGCAGCGAATTTGCCTAGTAATTTCTTGCTGGGTGACGGCACTCTTTGAGCAGGCCAAATCTGAAGAGCACTGAATTAACGACTAATTTGTGTTTGATTTGAGGAGGCCAAGATCCCCCCCCACCCCCCAGAAGCCTGTCAGGGGACAACGGGTGCAGTTAATGTGTGAGGAAGCAGATTCCTTGTCTGATATTGTCATGCCAATAAGGCCTATTCTGAATGTGAATAAGCAGTGGTGTCAGTGAGTGTGTGTGTTGTGACAGGTGGGGTCTGAATGAGGGAGGGGGGGGGGGGTGTTGGGTTTGTCTGAGTAAATGTTTCTGGTTGTCAGAGAGCGGCTTAGCCTAATGAAGAGGCCGGGGCTTTGTGGACAGAAAAGAAGGGATGTGCTCCTACTCATCTCTCTTTTGTTCAGCACTGAAGTGTGTGTGTGTGTGTGTGTGTGTGTGTGTGTGTGTGTGTGTGTGTGTGTGGGATGGGGGGCCCCTGTCAGGGTCACGGAATTAGGCGCGGATATTGAGTTATCTCCGAGGGGTCCGTGGGGAATTTCTGGGCTCATTAGCGTTCGGGGCGGACGAGGAGCATTGTGAGTCGGCGAGCGTCACACGTGCCACTGTGCTCCGCAGCTTAGCGCGGCAACACCGCGTCGCCATTCCATGCCACGCTTGTTTTACTGTGAGCGGTGTTTTACCGTGCGTGCACCGTTCTGCCGCGATACCATCTTGGTGAGGTGAGGTAACGGCGCGCCGGAATCTGACAGAGCGTGTGAGATCTTAGCGGGTGACATCAGCCGAGAGCCTCCTCCAGCACCAAGGTTAACGGAGAGGGCGAGGAGGAGGATGACAAGCATGATGATGATCGTGACTCATCACTGGGCGTGGCTGTCTGGCGTTCCGGGAAACGGACACTTTTCCCCTCCGGTGTCTCACGCTATCACTACCTCACCGCCTCACTCCCTCTCCTTTTTGTCTGTTCTTCACATTTCTTCATCTTCCTCTTTCTTCTGCCCCTGTCTCATCCTTCTGTTCTTCAGTCTTCTTCATCTTCCTCTTTCTTCTGCCCCTGTCTCACCCTTGCATCTTTCTCTCTATTCCTCTTTCTCTCTCTCATTTACTCTTTTTCTTCCTTCCATCTCTTTCCCTCCTCTCTATCTCCCACTTTCCCTCTCTCTCTCTCTCTCTCTCTCTCTCTCACCCAGCATCATCTCCACTAGAATGGCACCATCCCTAGAACAAAATGGCTGCACCCAGAGCAGCTCTGTGATTGATCCACGTAAGCCAGTCCATCTTTCAATTATCTGATGCTGTTAATGCTTATCTGTGGAGACAGAGACAGGCTACTTAAATTATGCCTTGTGCATTGACACACCGCGCACATATGCACTCACACATACACACACACACACACAAACATAAACCACACACACTCTCTGTCCCACACACACACACACTCACAGTTCAGTCCTCAATGAGATGCACATGCTGCTTCAGCATTTCCAGCACAAATGTGGAGGAGGGGATTTTTTATGTGTGTGTGTGTGGGGGGGGGGGTCAGCAGTGATAGGCGGTGGTCCCAGCGGGTGGGGTCGGGGGTAGCATTACACGTTTTGAGATTGGTTGGGGTGGGGTGGAGGTGGGGGGTTGTTTAAGGATACAGGGAGTCAAGTGTCATCTTCCTGTCTGTATGAAGAAAACAAAGAAAGTCAAGGTTACCGTCAGAGAGAAGGACATACATATATGCAGGACATATATATATATATATATATGCAGAAAGGAGTGCATGATGCTCGGAGACTTCACAATGACATGGCCGTGAGGGAAGACAAGTGAATAGAAAGAGGAGGGGGAAACTAGAATTGTGTATGAGAGAAAGTGAAAGTACACATTGCCTGAGAAAAAGCAAGCAGAGCAGACTGAAGAAAGATAATATTTCAGAGAAATAGAGACAGATAAAATAGAGAGACAAACAGAGAAAGAGGGGGCAAAGAATGCACAAGACCGAAGCTATGAGAATAGGAAAGGAGAAAAAAAACTTGACGGAGAAAAGCATAATGAAAGTGAGAGAAAGATAAAGGGAAAAATACAGAGAAAGTGAAAAAAACACTGGGGAAAGAGAGAGAGAGAGAGAGAGAGAGAGAGAGGGCGTGGGTGAACCAGAGAGAAGGAGACTGGTAAAGAGTGCTTTGTATGTTGTGGTGGAAAGGTCAGTCCAAACGATCACTGGCTTTTAATTTGATCACGTCTTGATGACTCATATCCTGTGGAGCTAATAGCCCCTGTCCAGATGCAGATATGGATCAGTACTTCTGTCCAAATGAAAAGACATTTCCATATGTCACTCGCCATGGCTTCTTCTGTTGCGTTTATTTTGTCTGACTGAGTGTTTATATGTGTGTGTGTGTGTGTGTGTGTTGCATGAGCCAGTCAGTAATAGCAAATAACGACATATTATGCCTAGCTGTGAGAACTCTAATCTATGCTGTTACAAGACTGGTCATGCTCCCTCCCATCAGCGTAATTGTGCATTGATTAACCAGGGACAGGCAGCTAATGTACGCTACAGGAAGTGCATGCTGGGAGAAATAATTGAAGAGGAATATTTTGCCCTCCTGTTTACTTAATTATTTTGAGAAACATCCAATGCTTAATCATAACACACTGTTCAATACAGACAAACAAGCTGACATTTTTCCTGCAATTTCTCCATTACTGACAATTACTTGAATCGATATACTGGATAAACATTTGAGAAAGGAGAATAGAGAAACACAAAAGCAGAAGAAGTGGGTAGTTGTAAAAAGAACCAATATTTTTCAGTTTATTCTTCAGTACCAATATTGCCAGTATATTGCCAGGATTGTTTATGTTTTTTTACCTCCTGCTCACAGACATCTGCTGAAGGTCAAATAGGTTGACAGTTAGCAGTCTGCTCCAGAGCTGTGTGTTAGCCCAGGCCAGCACCTTACTTGAACTCATCATGCCACTGACACCTCCACCCCACCCCCTGTCCAGATCAATAGCCACTGACCCTGCCATGAATCTGACAGTCCTCTGCATGGCATAGATCCAGACAGATCCATTTCATAAATGTCTGTACTGTGAGTTGGGCACAGGGCTAATGCAGTTAGAAACCAGACTCCAGTCCAGTTAGTCTCAGGCGTCATGAGATTCATGTTGTACAGGAAAAAAGTGAGGTGCGGTTGCTGAGGCTGAAGAATTTTTTGCACTAATTAAGGATATGAATGTTTACTGTAAAGAATTATTTTTTTCTATTATCTTGATGGGATGTCATTGTGACTTAGCTATCGTTGGGTCTAAAACATAACGCACTGGAACATTGTCAAGTACGCTTAATTTTATGTTTCAGTGCATCAGTGTGAGTGTGTGTGTGTGTGTGTGTAGTTTTTAGCGTGTTTGTATGTGTGTAAGGCGTGTCTAAGAGTTTGTTCACACTCATATTTTAGTCTCCAGTGTGTGCGTGCGGGGATGCCGAGGGAGATCCCGTTGTCATGGAAACAGAGGGAGAGGTAGCAGGCAAGCGGCCGTTCCGCCAGCTGACGCCCCTCCTTACGGCTGCTGGTTCTTGCCAGCCTGGGATTAACCCTTTAGTGACAAAAGCTAAGTGCACTCCAGAGCTAATACTGAGATAATGGGGGCCACCTTGGATTGAGTGGTTGAGGCCACCGTAAGTCATTATTTTATTGTATTACATAGATTCTATTACACTATTTTGTGTTATTATCATGTTGATAACACTGTTGCCAATATTGTTGTATGCCTAAAGCCTAAAGGCAGAGAGATATCTTGGATGCATGTGTAAGAGAGGAATCACGTGACTCAGAGATGCCAGTTTGTATGCGTGTGCAAGTATGCGAGTGTGCATGTGGGTGAGGTTTTTTTCTATATAATGCATTGTCTCTCTCTCTGTCTCTCTCATGTACGTGTGTGTGTGTGTGTGTTTGTGTGTGTCACAATCAGTGTCAGTGGATTAAGCTCTCTCCTGTCGCTCTTGCTTGGGGTCGCTCCACTGACTGCCCCTAATGGGTGCAGATGGGGAACTGCTGGTGCTGCTCTCAAGGTCTCAGAGCAACCCCTCCCCCTTAAACACACACACACACACACCTTAAACACACACACACCTTAAACACACACACATACACACACAGACACAAACCTCTCCAGATGTCACAAAAACCCTCTGCACCTCAACAACCTCAGCACCTTCCATAAAACAACAGCACTTCATTTCATTTTAATCTCCTGACATAACCCAACATAACAAGGTTATAAACATGTCATAACAAGTATTGTGTACTATTACCATACAATTATTGTGTACTAGGCCTATGTACTGTACTATTAAGTCAGCATAAAAGGTCTTTATAAATATCTGTGTAGCCCATACTCTTCAAAGATAGAGCTAGAACCTTTGGTATGAAAGCATTACTTCCACATTAGACGTTACCTACCGTATGAACTATTATTATTCTGTATAAATTGCATGGCACGGTAGCAGTTTTATGCTTCACAAGGCCTACATGTAGTATGTAACAATGTTTGTATCTGACATCTTTTCAGCTGTGAGCTTCAAAATTCCTCCCACACAATATTCAGATGAATGACTGTAAATGTTTCCATTCTTTTCTGTAAGTAATTGTATGCAGTGACAAGATGGAACTCTTTTTACAGATGCTCTGACTTCTCTGAGTTCACTGACTGAAAAAGCTCTGAGTTCTGACTAAATGAATATTTAATATCTGTCTGTATCTGTATTTAATAAGACATAAGAGTCTGTGCTTGTTTAAAATTTCCCTCAGTGGGTAATTCCCTTTCTGAGGGGTCGGAAAATGAATGTAATTTCTGTGGTGAGGTGTATGTGAGCAATGAGCATAAATATGGCTGATGAGAAAATTCAGTTTGCCTTATCTCCCAGACTTCCTGTTACTGCTAATCTTTCATCAGTTTAGTCAGTTACATTTTCAAACGCCTGCAGTTGTGGTTGCATTTAATTGCTGGTTGTGGTAAGGAGCTGGGTTCAGTTTCTTGTTTTGGCAGGGCACCAAAATAAAGTTGCAAGGCAGACTTCTCAGTAAAGAGAGAGTACGGAGGGGAATAATGCACCATCCTCTGTTTGAGAAGTTTGTTTAGCAACAATGCCTTCCAAACAGTTATATTATAGGAAAATTTGTTGCTGCTTTAAAATGAGAATCTGCAACATTTATGCACATCAAATTAAAACTAAATCCCTATACTATCCCTAACTGCGTCTATTAGAGAAGTAAACAATCTCTAGGAAGTCATTTTGATGGAGATTTCAGTATCTCATGTTTACACTGATAGGTCCTCATAGTCCTTCAAAAGTCTATAAAGGCTATATTCCAGAGCAGGGGAGACTTGTTCTCTGGGATTCTTTTTCTTATAGAAATAAAATATTTAGCTTTTACCCATGTGTCAACTTCAAAAGAAAAATAAATAAACAATTGCTTGAACCATATGCTGTGTTACCACAATAATGGCACACACATAAAGGACAGAAGTACACACAGATTGGCATGCATATATACACATGCATGCACCCACCCACTCACACACACACACACACACACACACACACACACAGGTCATCCAGAGCAGACGTGCGTAGGATGGTAAGGTGGAGTGGGAAGAGACAATGAAGGGGTGGGGGAGGGGCTGGCTACTGGGTGTGGCAGAGAGGGGCTTACGGGACAGAGAAAGATGGAGGGAAAAGAGAGGAAGACAGAAAGACAGAAAAAGAGAGATGGAGGGAAAGTCTGAGTTGCAGAAGCGGGGGGGGGGGGGGGGGGGGTAAGAGCTGAGTGACTAGTAGGGTATAGGAGAGATGGAGAAAGGAGGTAAAGAATTTGAAAAGGAAAGAGAGGAAAGAGAAATTGGGAGATGAATAGAGAAGTAAAACTGTAAAGAATAAGTGAGTGAGATATGTAGGGCTAAGGTTGACCAATAGAGAAATGGAAATGGTGGAGGAACAAGTACAGCAGAAGTAAAAGAGAAGAGGAGAAAAGTGGATGAGATGGGTGAACAAGTAAAAGATGGAGGGATGTTGAGAGGGAGAGAGATTAACTGAATCCTACACCCTCAAAGACCACTGAATCAGCCAATCATGAAGCCAATAAATGAAAGTTAAACCTGTGAAGGTTCATGGCTTGGGGCTTAGGGTAGACATTGTGATTCAGCCATGGTGACACCAAATGAAGAGAGTGAGTGAGAAAGAGATATTCAAGGAGAAAGAGACAAGACACAAGAAGAGACGTATGTGGTGAAAGAGAGGGAAAGATAGTTGTGATGAAAGAGTGGGAAAGATGGGTGAAAAATGAGCAAGTGAAGATGAACGAGACAGAGAAACATTTAGGAAACAGAAATTAGCGTAGCTGGATGAGAGAATGACGGTTGGTTACACACACACACACATACACACACACACACACACACACTCACCCACTGATAGATGGGGTTTGCAATCCCAATTCTATGTGCGCAGCAGGAGTGTATAAACAGCACAGCATTAGCCAGGTTAGAGGAAGCGTGAGATTGTCAGATAAAGCAGAGTGAGAAGCGAGAGTGGAGACATGGGTTAATTAATATGGAAATCGAGACCAGCGAGGAGAACATGAAAGAAGTGTTGTTTGATTAAACAAGAGAAAATGTGAGAGCGGAAGAAAGAATGAAAGAAAGAGACAGAATAAAAAAGGACGTGGGGGTTGTGGTGACAGCCAGGTACCATGAGCTGAGGAGAAAAACTGCTTTGAATAAATGTATAGACTATCTGCCCACTTCACTATCTGCAGCCACCAGGACAAGGAGACGTCTTTTGTCTGCACAAAATGAAAGTCAATGGCATAGATTTGGAGCAGGATGTGCTTTTTTGCCTCTGTGGTCTGTGCTCCAATGATCAATAGAATGTGGTTCCGTTAGGGGGGAGATTGGGAACACTCATCAAATCATATTTCCCTCTTGTTGTTGTTCTGATGGCCTTGTCTTGTGTGAGCTCTCTCTCTCTCTCTCTCTCTCACACACACACACACACACACACGCATACACACACACACACACACACACACACACACACACACACACACACACGCATACACACACACAGTCCACTCAGCATTCAGCTCGTCATCATTGCTACTGCTGCTGCTGCTGCTTTTTACGGGAATGACAGGTCTTATTACATATTCATGAGGAGCTGGAAGCCCTCGGCAGAGAGGGGCAGAGCGCAGAGTCTGGACTCAATGGGAGACAGGCAAATAATAGCCACGCGCGCTGAGAGCCTGCTTATCAGTGTCTTTAGGAAATGTTATTTTCTTTTGTTTGTTTTTAAAAGAGAGGAACGAACGCAGGTTTCTGATTTGCATGTCAGAGGTGGAGAAGCATGCGAGATTCACAGAGATATGCCACACTGAAATGGCAAGTGCGGTTGTGTGGGGTTTGCATGAGTGTGTTGGTGTTGGTGCAATAGAGATACTGAGGAAGAGATTGACTGTGTGTGTGTGTGTGTGTGTGTGTGTTTATCTAGATATGCATATACACTATGTTTATTTTATAATGTCCACAAGTGTTGTCAACAGACAATAAAGCAAGCAGTCCAGAGCACATACATGAGCCTATATGATAGTACCGCTCCACTAAATGGCCTATGGCTAAATTGAGGGCACAATCATTTTTTTTTTCTTGGGGGTGGCATTTTGGGATGGGGGGTGGGAGGTGAAGTGAATTATTTAGTCTCTGGTGGGACCCTCTGTCTCTTATCTCACAGCTCCTCCTCCTCCTCCTCCTCCGCTGTCCTCCTCCGCTGTCCTCCTCCCTCATTCTCCTTATCGTCCCTTTAAATCCTGACTCCATTAATAAATCTCTTCCTGGGTGTGTCCCACCATGTCCTTCACCCCCCCTCTAGAGAGGGGCTCCGCTGCCCCCGTGGCATTGGGGGTAGGGAGCTGGCTGAGGGGTGGTGGGGGTGGGATGGGGGGGTTGCAGAGGTGGAAGTGCAGACTCATTTACACCACCCCTACCCCACCCAACCGAACCTCCTGTGCCAGTTTACCCACCCCACCCCTCCTTTCCCCCAACCCTTTACTCCACGTCACAGCTGGAGCTGGTGAATATTTAAAGAGCAGGATGGGCCAAAGATGCACTCATTCATGCGTGCATTATTCACACACACACACACACACACACACACACCAACATTAACCATCACTTACATTCATTCAAAAGCATATTCCGGTATACATACATATAGTCAAACACTGTCTCTCTCTCACACAGAAATCCATTTACTCATTCATGTCTTTACCCAGCACACACACACACACACACAGACACACACACGCACGCATGCACACACACACACACTCACACCCACGCAGCATGTGAGGCCACCAGAGTCCAGTGCATTTCTCCACTTCTGGTGCTGTGTTGTTTGGTAGCCAGGGTCACACTTGCTTCATTTAATGTGTAAATAGGCCTGCCAGGTGATTGCAACCCAAGGGGCTGAGTGACAGATGTGTGTGTGTGTGTGTGTCTGTGTGTGTGTGTGCGTGTGAGTGTGAGTGTGTGTGTGTGTGCGTGTGTGTGTGTGTGTGTGTGTGCATGAGGGGATTCCCTAAGGCATCCTATGCCAGGTGATAGCAGGGCCAGCCAGGGGGAGGAAAGGAAATACCCCTAACAGCTTAAGCACAAGATGTCTTATCACTGCTAGCCAGAACTGTGTGTGTGTGTGTGTGTGTGTGTGTGTGTGTGTGTGTGTGTTGCTCCACTGATTTCTTTGTCTTCTCATGTTAATACATTTTGTTCTCAGAAGCAGTGAGCTGTGCCTCTTTTCTTGTTCAGTCTATGTGTGTATGTTATTTCACTGATGTCTTTGTCTTATGTTTTCTGCTTAAAAGTAGCATACATCATTCTCTGTGTGTGTATGTGTGTGTGTGTGTGTGTGTGTTTATGAATTTGTGTGTTTTGTGTGTGTGTGTGTGTGTGTGTGTGTGTGTGTGCCCGGGCCCTTGCACACTCTACTGAGCATGCTTGTAAAAATCTTGACAGAAGCTGACCTAGCCTGTGATATACGGGCCAATAACTCTCCCCTCAAGAGCTGCACACTGATTAATACGCCAATCCAATGGGGAAAACACCAAGTTGTGTGTGTGTGTGTGTGTGTGTGTGTGTGTGTGTGTGTGTGTGTGTGTGTGCGTGGGTATGTGTGTGTGTGCCAGTGATGGTGTTGAGGGTGTGGGTATGGGTGTATATTTGTGCATAGCAGCGTGTGTGGTTCAGGGGTTGTAATTCACAACAATAGCAGCCAGGATGGGATGGGAATTGACTACAATGGCAAATGAGGAAGAAGGGGGTTGCCGTGGCAGGGGACATGGTGAGTAATTATGGGGTTTGTTGGTGGGGGGGCCAAGAGGGTGTGCTGAGGGGGCCAACAACACAGCTGTCACCACCACAGCCCATTATTGGCCTCCCCAGGATATATGGGGTGATAGTCATTTTTCAAA
This sequence comes from Tenualosa ilisha, assembly GCA_015244755.2. Taxonomy (NCBI): domain Eukaryota; kingdom Metazoa; phylum Chordata; class Actinopteri; order Clupeiformes; family Clupeidae; genus Tenualosa; species Tenualosa ilisha. The sequence continues at coordinate 2,019,825 of PYXC01000315.1, forward strand.
ACACTCATATACACACATGCACACATGTACACATACACACATTTGTACGTACACACACACACACACACACACACACACACACACACATAAACAGAAAAGGTCCTTGGCTTTGTCTAAACCTAAAGTGATTCCTGTTCTTTCTCCGGTCTTCAGGAAAAGAAATCAATAATGTGTACGTGTGTATGTGTGTGTGTTTAAATGGATGGGCTATAAGCTTGTTACCTCGTTGTCTTCCCTGAGTGCGCTATCAGAGCCTTGATCTCTTAAAGGGTAGACAGGATGGCCAGCGTCTCGAGCCTTTGATATTCAGATTGGGCCTTTAATCCATTTCCCCTCTGGAGAGAGCTGGGAACCTGGGTAGCACCGGCGAAGGCCCCGTGCTAACCTGGCCTTTAAGCAGAAACAGACCAGAGAAAGGAACACACACACACACACACATACATAATAATGTTTCAGTCTTATTCAGACCACTACCTCATACACACACATTGACATCTAGGGATAAGAGTACAAGCCTACTCTTGCACACTTCCATTAATGATCTTTCTCTCCTCTCCTCCCTTTTCCTCTCTCTATCTCTCTCTCTCACACACACACACACACACACACACACACACGCACACACACATTAGTGAGATTAGCTAGTGTTGTTCACAGTGAGTCTTGAGAGCTCCTGTAATGCTTGGTGCTGATGCTGTGATGCAAGTTGATCTAATTATCTCCTTCCTTCTATTAATCTCAGTGTGGGCCATATCAGTGTTCCTGTGCTCTAATGCAATCTAATGGGTGACCTATGCATCTCTTGCTAGAGAGCTAGGCCCATAAAGAGAGAGTGTGTGTGTGTGTGTGTGTGTGTGTGTGTAAGGTGTGAGGTAAAATTGCAGTTAGAGATTGAAAACATTTTGCACATTTGCACTTGGTAGGACTTTTTTAAGTATTTTTTTTTCTTCATTAAAGTTAACTTTATATCCTGTGTAATGTTTGGTGTATAAGTTCATCCTGGCTTTACTTACTTGAACTGCTACACCGACCCAGACTTAGTTTGTGGCATCATACACACTAGACTCATACATGCTGCGGTGTGTGTGCATGTGTGTGCATGGTGTATGTGTTTGGAAGTGTAAATACATGTGTATGAATGTGTGAGAGAGAGAGTGTCTGAGTGTGTGTGTGTGTGTGTGTGTGTGTGTGTGTGTGTGATGTTCTCACTCCCCACTCATTTAGACTGTCCATGGCTCATCCTCGGTTCAAATGATTTCTATCAATCCTCACTGCCTCATTAGGGCCCAGACACACACAGACATATTTTAAGAACAGCCCAGATTGAGCTCAGTTCATTTTCCGTTTCCCCCCTCCTCACCTATGTGCCTCCATTCATCTTACTCCCATATCTCATCTTCCACACTCATCCTGCTCTTCTTATCTTTTGTCTTTGCTATTATTTTGGACAGTTCATAGTGTTTCTCTCCATCCATCTTCCTGTACCTCCCACTGTGTTCAGCACATCTGTCGGCTGTCTCTCCGTCTCTCTCTTTCTCTCTCTCTCTCAGGCCCTGTCTCTGTCTCTTGCCTTTCCGTCTCAGCAGTACCGATCACTTATTTCCTCGTCTGTTCTCTCCTCTCTTCTCTTCTCTCTCTCTTTTCTATCCTCTTCTCCTGTCTCCTTTTGTCCGCTCTCCTCTTACTCTCCCCTGTCCTCTCGCTCTATCTTCTCTCTCTTCTCTTCTCTTTTCCTTCGACTTCTCACCAACTCTCCTCTACTCCTCTGTTTTTTATAGTCAGCAGCTCTCATTCCTACTTGTATCTTTCCTCCCCTCCTGTCCTCCCTCTCTTTTTAGAAACACCTGTGTTAGAGATTATCACAAGAAAAAAAAAGATGTTGTCATGCGAGGAAAAAAAGCATGACTGAAATGATCGAAAGTCCACATTCAAAACTTCAGCTACCGTCAGCACTTCAGTCACCCGTCGCCGTCATCTGTCTTGCAAATGAACCGAGCTGTTAATGTTAATGAATGCTGAAAGATGTGGTCTGTATGATAATGAAGTATTATTGTGCCTTTGTCTGAGAGAGGGGTCTTAATGGCTCAGGCTATAATTCACTCTCTGCCCTTGCTTGTCTTTTCCACAGCTACCCAGACGCACCGGCAGGGCGTGGACCTACCGCAGGCGGACAAATTTACAGTCCAACCGAGACGCAAACTCATTTCACTTTGCCCTTGAGAAAGGGTCCACCAGACGAGTGTGTGTGGGTGTGTACGTCCGTGTGGGCACACACGTGGGTGTGTGTGAGTGTGTTTGTGTGTATGAGAGTGAAATTGTGTGTCTGAGTACATGCATGTGACTGGGAGGAGTGGTTGTTGATGGGACAGTGAACCATGCCTCCAGCGCAGTGTCAGCAGAGAGGCTGTAGGGGGCAGCGCAGCGCCCTCAGCCACCAGCACCAGCTCCTCCGCCTGCTTTTCCTCCTCATGGTGACGGGCCCTGTCCAGGGCTTCATCGACATCCCCTCAGACTGTAAGTGTGGCAGCAACATCTTCACATCTTTACATCTTCACATCTTTACATATTTACATATAGCCTATAATATTTTTTGCCTGTGGCATCCCTGTTCCTTTATGTGCTATCTTTGATCAGAGAGTTGATTCTGATGGCTTTGTTAGATAAAGAAAATGCATGGTACATGGTAGATTGTACTATGCAGCAGTTCTGGCCATTGTTTAGATCTCTGACTATCTCGCATGTAAATAAATGTTAGTCTTTTGTTAAAAGATGCACAGTATAATAAGCCTATGTAAACTCTGAAAAATGGAATATTAGTCTCTACATAATATACAGCAGTAACATACTGTAATCAGGAATGCTTATCCAAACACATTGGACTGCAGCACATTTGAGAAATACACCCAGCAAAGAAATGAATAATGCCATGGAATAATGGCATGAATGTCAGACAAAATAAAAGCGTCTGGCATGAATTGCATCACGTGCTTCTAACACAGGGGACCATGGAATGTGCATTAGGCATTTCAATGTCTTAGCCAGCATTCACATGCGTCAGCAGGTTAGCTCTCTGCCACGTGTCTGACTGATGGTCTGCCACAGTAGAGAGAACGTTCAGGCTGGGGACGGATGGGGGGGAGGGGGGGGATTGGGGTAGGGATCCCTAATACAACAGCTTGGGGAAAGTCCTTGACGCGTGACCTACGATCTGTGACCCTCACTGTGACCTGTCTCTCTGTGAGTGACAGGAAGCAAACCAATCAATAACACACCCATCAGATACTCAGCGCTCCTTTAGTGTCCCGATAAGTCAGTTTGGGATTTACTATCATGCTCCATGGGAAGGATTAGTCATTCACACACAAACAAACACACACACACGCACACACACACACACACACACACACACACACACACACACAAATATATGTATTCAGACACCCTTCCTCATATACTGAGAGACACGTACAATGATCTTCCCATTCACCTGCAAGGGTCTTTACAACTAACTCCTCTGTTCTCCTTCTTTTTTGTGCAAACAGATGATAAGAGAGACCGTAAGTGTTTTTTACAGTCTACCGGAGTCTTTAGTTGCCATCATTGTCATCATCAATGATAGATATTGCAAAGTTACGATAATTTTAGTGACAAAGTGACTAATCTTAATGTTGCCATGGCCACTCTGACGTGCCCCTCCGACATGCCCTACTTTGACTTTGCTTTAGGCTATACTGTTTGCAGTAGCTGATGTAGTTAGGAGTGGTGAGTTGTCTGACTCTGAGTTGTTGTAATATCTGCGTGCAGTGATCAGAATCCCTCCTGTCATCATTGAGCAGCCTAAGTCAATTATAGCATTTGCTGTAGAGGACATCAAACTAAACTGTCAAGCAACAGGCACACCTCCACCAAGGTCAGTAAAAGTGTGTGTGTGTGTGTGTGTGTATGTGTGTATGTGTGTGTTAGAATGTACCAAATGTGTAATGTATGTGTTTATCAGTCTGTTTGTTTGTTTGTTTGTGTATGTGAGTGAGAGAGTGACTGCACCCATTTAGGTCAGTTTTTCCCTGTTTGTGTTATTGTCGCACGACCGCTCGCTCCATCTTAATTTGTCGCCACCCTCCTGCAGACGTGACTCTATCATCCATTACATCCATTCAGCTTGCCATCCATATGCTGTCTCTCCAGCTTTGTCCAGCCTTGTTTATCTTCACCTCCCATTAATGCAAGCCATTCATCAGTTAAAACCCATCCGTCTCATTCCAACCCTCCCCTTCCGAAGCTTCTGGGGGAACACGTTTGGTTTTGAAACTTCAACACACCCACATACACACACACACACACATACACACACACACACATACACACTATGCAACCAATAACAATAACATAATAAGCAGATCACTGCATTCCTCCCAATGGCTAGAGTCTAATCTATAATTCCCTGGTTCAAACACTGGTAGCCAGAAGAGCCTCTCTGGAACCTTTCACTAAGACAAGAGCCATTTCATTTACATCAGACCACACCACCCCAGAGTACAGTCTCTCCTCTGTCTCCCCTTCAAGCCAATGCTCTGTCTATGACTCCATTTTCCTGATTTACAAATGCTGAGTCCCAGTGTGGCTGGCACCCACTGGAGGGCTTATATGTGAGCCAAGACTCTTCAGAGTAGCTCAGCGCAGCTCCTCAAACTGCTTTCAAACAAGTCGCAGGAAGTTTTATGGTGAGAGGCTTTTAGCCAGCCGTTCAGCTCATCAGACGGAACAGAGTAATGAATGTAACCTAATTTGAGCTGGAAATTTCCATCTCCTTAATGCCTGTGCAATACAGAAGTGCTGTTAAAAGCCAGTGTCGCAGAAGTGTCACCCGTCCTCTGCTTTCTCCAGTTTTATAAGTACACCTTCACTGCACTTAAGTCTTCTTGTCAAGTCATCCATTCCCAGAATAGTTTGAGAAGAACAAATTCATTTATGTATTTATTCACATGCCCATCTTGGGTTTTATTTCTTCATCTATCATTGCAGTCACACTGAATCACTAAAAGTAGTTTATGTATTTTTTAACCATTATTCTGAAGGCTAATACTTCAAATATAGTCTTAGTTCCATGTTCTCACTCCAAAAAAAAATTACTTATTTACAGAAAAATGATAGTAAGTTAGCTATGTTAAGTTATAGTAAGTGAATAGTAATAATTGTTTAATTAGTTTATTATTATTAAGATGTCTGTGATAACATACAACAGTCATACACACTCATCACTGACTAAAATATATTTCACACACAAGGTTTGGTAAGATGTATGCAGTATTACATATAAATCATGCATTATTATTATTAGTGAGAGCCATATAGATGTTTACCCATCACTGATACATGAAGTCGAAATGCTTCCAGTCAGGCTTTGTTCTAGCCCCAGTCCAGACAGATTCCATGCTGTCAAAACAGTCTCTGCCCGACATAAAAGATGTCTCACAGACCCCAGGCCCCCCCACTGGCTCAATGAACACACCCTGGAGCTTTGCCAAAAAAAGATAGCCTACCCCCAAAAACACCCCCACCAACACAAGCACAACCCTAAGGGCCAGGGGCTTGGTTGGCATGGGAATAAATTGCATCTCATCATCACAAGATAATAAAGACATGACAGGATATGACATCATTAAGGAGAATGATGATGATCTCTGCTTTGTGTTTTTCCTCTCTCTCTCTCTCTCTCTTTCTCTCCAGAGCTTTTCCTCTAATAAATGCTTTACTGTCTTTCTAACTAACATTAAAACCTATCTAATATAGACCCCCTTTTTTGACTTTAATATTCAGTACGGTCCTTCACTCTCTCTTTTCTGAAAGCTATCGCTGGGAGAAGGATGGAAAACTGTTTGCAAATCTGGAGGAAGATGGGTTGTTGGTTCTAAACAACTCTATGCCATTGGACTTGTACAAGGGCGAATATCGCTGCTATGCCTCCAATGACCTGGGAACAGCCGTGTCTAACTTGGTTAATGTCACAGCAGCATGTGAGTTCAATTTTTCTTCCTTAGTCAAAATGGCACTAATTGACACAAGCTGGTTTTGGCAACTAGCACAATAAGGATAGAAATAGAGAAACAAAAAAAATCAGGAAAATTGAAAATAAAGCAGATGTTATGATTATATCATTGCCTCACAGAAAGGTCATTTAACTATGCCCTCCAGTATTAGACAGACAGTAAACATGTAGGGCCTACTCAGCAGAAGTGACTCAGGCTATCTGACACACTGACAGACAGAGACAGCACTTATGCTCTAGCTGGCCTCCCTGTTACCTAGACAACCATCACCTAGAGACGAGATGACATGATGTCATGCAGCTGAGTATGAAGCAAACATGAGAACCCCTCTGGGATCAATACCCTGTGCTTCCGAGAATGTGTGTGTGTGTGTGTGTGTGTGTGTGTGTGTGTGTGTGTCCGTGCCTGTGTGTATGTATTGTTTGGCCAGGGGAAACAATGGACTAAGATCCCCAGTGGAGATCGGTGCCTTGTTAGAGACACCTAACCCACACACAAAAGACTACACATTTCTAGAACTAGTGTGTTTTATGAACTGAAATACTTGCCAGGTCTCACTGAGAAAGGGCATCTTATATTTTTCCTCTAAACCATTATAATAAAGGCTAAATAAATAACTGTGTTTATTTTTAATAATTAAACACAGTGATCTGTGTTTAATCTGTGTTTGATATTTATATCATTATAGTAATATCATTTGAAGACAATTTTTTAAAAATGTAATAAATGTGACCTTTTTGTCCATAGACATCCCAACCCTGTCTAGAGATAAGCTTCAGATATATCGTAAGAATGAGGGAGAAAGTCTGGTGATGTCGTGTGACCCTCCGCCAAACACTCCCCCTCACAAGATCTACTGGATGGACCAAGGTTAGGGTCTTCACAGGGCTAATGCACTTGCCTCAGCCTTTCTTTTATTCTTTAGTAATCGGAGTTAATTGGTAAAAAAAACTGTCGTTAGCTGTGTGCACACTTCTTCTGTCTATACAGTGCAGGGGCCTGTGGCTTACTCATGTCTGAGTGGTAAAGCTTACTCCTGTATGTCAAGTTTTAGACCCTGTCAATGCAAGTTTGGCCTATTACTAATGTTTCTCTTGTAAGAATACACATGCGCACTCACCCACCCACATCTCTCTCTATCTCTCTTTCTCGTCCTCCTCTCCCCTCTCCAGAATTCCAGCGCCTTGAGATGAGTGGTCGAGTCAACCCTGGTCTGGATGGCTACTTGTACTTTGCCAACGTGATCCCCAGTGACACTCGAAAAGACTACACTTGTAACGTACGCTTTGGACAACACATGATCTCCATGGAGCCAGTTGATCTCATAGTAAACTCAAGTATGTTCCTCACTATTGACCCTTTTCAGTCAATCAACTCATATATATATATATATATTAGTATTAGTTGGTTGTAAAGATGACCAGGTCAATGACAGGTCATATTTTGCACAGTGTTTTCAAGTAAGTTCAACCTCCAAAAATAACAACGCTCAAATTCCATATAATCATACAAGTCATACAAGGACCACAGCATTTCAATCATGTTTTTGGAGGTGACACAAATTACACTTCCCATGGAACTGCCGACATAACATATATTAGCATTGTAGCTATGATATGACATGTACTACTGCACCTTAGTAATGACGTTTAGCTATGTCCACTCACAAAGGTTTGCAATCATGAGTGGCAATGTTGCACTGATGTACAGAGGTCATACCATATCAATTTCCAAGACATTTGTGTCAGCACTTAGGATATAAGGATATCACAGCTGAGTTTCAACAGATCAACACTGATTTCAGCTGTGTTTACTGTTTGGGTTGTAGATCAGGTGTCTCAAATTCCCTTTCATTGACAGACGGCCATACTGGCAAATTACATTAGGGACAGACGTGGGAAATATGGACTGCATTAAAGGGAATATAGCTGCTGCATTAACTGTGTGTGTTTTGGTTCAAAGTGCTAAACTCTATACTGTCCCTTTTGTTCTTGTGGGGAAGATGGTTTGGCGGAAGAGCACAAGCCTCAAATCCAACGGCCGAAGAAATCAAAGACGTCTCACCTGGCTCTCAGGGGAGAGAACTACATTCTGGAGTGTATTCCCTCTGGGCTGTGAGTACTCGCTGCTTAGTCCCAGTCTTTGTGTGTGTATGTGTGTGTGTAGTGCTGTAGCCTAATTTGCTATAGTGGGTATACTGTCTGTGACTGTAGTAGATATATTGTCTTGTACTATTAGTGTTGTCAGTGTGGCAGCCTATGTGTTACTGTACATACGCAAACCCAAAAACTGTAGCCCTGTGTGTGTGTGTATGCATCTCTCTCCCTCTCCCTACTTGCTCTCTGTCACTGTCCTGCAGACACCTATTTTAACATTTGTTTTTCCTGAGGGGATTCCGTTGCTTCCTTTATCCACTCTCCTCTCCCTTCTGTTTATTCTCCCTTCATTATTTTTTTGTGTTTCTCTTCTCCTCTCCTCTCTTTGCTTTCTCTTCTCGCCTGTTTTCTCATTCTAATTGTCCGGTCTTTTTCCTCTTCTCTTTTGTCACTCCCCCTTTGCACTCCCTCAGGCCCACGCCAACGGTTACCTGGAGACGGAAGGATGGCAACCAGCAACTGCAGCACAAGACCGAAAACCATGGCAGGTGGCTGCACTTTAAGGAAGTATCTGAGAGTGACGATGGCGAGTATGAGTGCATTGCCCAGAACTCAGCAGGAGAGGCCTCACATACATACTCTCTCACAGTTGAAGGTACAGCAAAGTGTGGTGACCGATTGGTGATCTCTATTGTGGCTAAAAACTGTTATTGTCACATGAGTACCTACTAAACATGCCATTCTGCTAAGAGAGTGGAGAGGGGGTGTGATTGTACTTGATTGAGGTTGAACCACCTATTTTGATTAAAATTAATTTCATAATGCAGATATAAACCTTCTGACAGACTATCTTGTGTGGTGTCTAATTGACAAACCTTTTATATTTATTCTCTTTCTTTGGTCCCCCCCACTGTAGCGGCTCCATACTTCTCAAAGTCAGCCCAGAATCTGATGTATGCCCCTGGGGAGACAGTGCGTCTGGATTGCCAGGCTGAGGGCATCCCTACACCAACGGTAACCTGGAGCATAAACGGAGTACCTCTCTCAGGTAAAGCACACACACAAATACAAACACACATGCACAGATGACAGTAATGATTTAGGGTAGAAAGTGTCCCTGTCTATGATAAACACACACACACACACACACAACAAGAGAGAAGGAAGCACAGCATTCTGATGTTGATGTTGCCTTCTGTCTCGTTTCAGAGGTTACTGAACCAAGACGCAACCTCGCCAAAGGTGCCCTCATCCTGTCAGATGTGAAGACCACTGACACTGCCGTATACCAATGTGAAGCTGTGAACAAGCATAACACCATCCTTCTCAACCTCCACCTCAATGTCATTGGTGCTTATCTATCTCTCTCTCTCTCTCTCTCTCACACACACACACACACACACACACACACAAAGAGGAACTCTGGCATGTTTCAATAGCCCTGTTGTTACTTGAAAAAGTGCAACACTTGTGTAACACCAATGGAACTCAAATGCTTGTAGCGCGAATGGCTAGGAAGCCACAAAGCTAATTCATGTACAATAGTACATGTAACAGCTGGACAGTAATGGTATCTTCTGACCTCTACGCAACACATTGCCATACTGATAGATCATTTCATAGTATGTCAGAAGATATGTTTGCTTCAAGCAGAGCAATACAGAGAGATACAGTATTTATTTAATGATCACAATCACATAACAAAAATTTTACTGTTGAATGTTGTCCCTCATGGTGTCTTCCAGAGCTGCCTCCACAGATCCTGACAGACGATAACAAGAAGTACATGATGGTGGAGGGGAAGACAGCCAACCTAGAGTGCAAAGCTTTTGGTTCCCCTCGACCCAAAGTGTACTGGTGGGTTCCTGATGATGCTTTATTATATGGCTTACATTTGGAGTCACTGATTCGGAGCATGGAGCATTTCAGACTAAACATTGGTTTATTTGGGTATAAGTGAGAACATAGTAATCACATTGTGTGACTGAACAAAACTAGAGTGCTATGTTATGTCTGAAACATCTGTCAAAACCAAACCAGTACTCTGAACAATGTAGTTTAAACGCATGTGGAGTTCTGTTTACAAGGTTTATTCCTCTAAATGTTGCTCTGTGGACACACAGATATTATTACAAAGGAACAATCTCAAAATCAGTAAGATTTAGTCCATCATCTGAAAAATAGCCCTCGTGTACTTTTGCTGTTTTTGGTGCCAGAATCCATATCTATCCATCTAAGCCAGGTCCAGCTACACTGTAAATTCTGAAGACAATGCTTTGCTTTAGCGACTACGTTTTGTTTAAAACCTTTTGCCATCCCTCTTCATCATACAAATGATTCTGTGATTAGATCAGTGTGGTTGATGCTTTTTGTGTATAACTGAAACATAATCCATGTATGATTAGATTAGGGTGTGTTGTTCTTTTGTGTGCTTGACACACGTGTGTGTGTGTGTGTGTGTCTGCTGCTTGCTTTAACAGGCAAAATGAGAGGATGGAGCCAGCCCAGTCCCACAACAGGATGTCCGAGACTGTGGAGGGCTCCCTCAGTATCATTAAAGTCAGTGCAGCAGATAGTGGCATCTATACCTGCAGTGTACTCAGTAGCAACCTGTCCATCAGTGCCATACTGGAGGTCTTGAGTGAGTGACACACACACACACACACACACACACACCATTGGATCATGTAATTTAAGCACATCCAGTACATCAGAAACTAGCGCATGCCAACCACACATTCAGCGTATTAAATACTGTATAGTGTATTATGTAGCAGTTGCTACAATAGCATTAGCTTCAGCTTTCTTACCATTCATTCACTCGCTCATTCACCCATTAAGCCACCAATCAAACCTGCATCTTTTTGGCAACTTCATGCTAACCCGGGTAATAGCCCAATTACACCAAATGTAGCCTAAGTGCACTAAATGTAGCCTGTCTCAAATGTCTTTTATACATCTTAATGTGGCACCACTTGAATCCATGGTGACACACTGTTTCGTCTCACTATATACAGTGTATATGGCTGAAACTACCCACTTGAATACACAATTATGACTTGAATACACTATTATGGTACTATTATGGTGTTTCTTCAGCGGTTCAAATTGTTGCAGTTCATCTTTTCTCCTTTTTTGAAATGCAGACCGAACAGAGATTGTGAACCCCCCAAAGGATCAAAGAGTGAAGAGTGGAGACAATGCCATTTTAACTTGCAGTTTTCAGGTTGATCCAAAGCTGTACAGTCGAGATGTGCTTCACTGGCTGAAAAATGGTGAAGATGTTTCGGAAAATGCACAAAATGACAAGTAAATACTGCTTTCACAGATGAGTTTCCTTAGCCTGTGTAATGGCCTTCAGTGGTCAGTGGCCAGACTGACCAGCAGAGCATTTTAAATTTGTAACCAGTGTATCTAGGTTTTTATCCAGGCTAGGATTTCCTCTTTAAAATGAAATGCTATGAGTTTGTTGCAGTGGTGCAATGTAGTAATATTCTTATCAACTCACTCATGCTGTTTTACATTAACAGATACACTATTTTTGAAGATGGTTCGCTCAAAATAACGAGCGTGTCTTCAGAAGATGCTGGCAGTTACACCTGTAAGGTTGCAACAGTCCTCGATGAAGAGAAAGCCACTGCTTCCATTACTGTTATCGGTGAGAATGATACATCACTACCATCACTACCAAATCCTCAAACCATTAGATGAAAGATGAAAGATGCAATGTGACTGAGTGCAATCAAGTGTCATGTCAAGTTACATGTTACAGAGAAAGTTTTATCTCAGACTGGACCAAAATGGCAATGCACTTAATGATCATCCTCATTCCTTAATAGAGTAAAACATTGAATAGCCTTTTAGCTGCCAGTCAACCTAACTTTTCTCTTCTACTTCCTCAGACAAACCCTCTCCACCCACCAATTTGAAGATATCTGACAAGAGAGACCGAAGTGTCACCCTAAGCTGGACCCCAGGGCAAGACAATAACAGCCCTTTAACAGGTGTGTGCTTCTCACACTCCTTTCATTGTTTATTAAATATTAACATCACAGCAATGCAGCAAAAATTATAAAAATACTGTTAATTATTCTTGTTATTAGTAAAATCATTATGTATCAGAAAGGTTAAATTAAATGAAAATATGGGGAAATGCTGACCAACCTTTGAACTGGCAGACTGGCTTATCCAAGAATGACTTGCTTATTGCTCTGTCCAACATGATTACTACTTGACCATGTCCTCTGTTTCTATGTCATCACCATGTGTAGCTTATTATGTTGAGATGAAAGAGGAACAACATGGTGATGGCCACACCTGGGAGAAAGTGAAGTATGTGGAAGCTGATATCAATGAATTCGAAGTCCATCTACTACCTTATGGCACGTACCGCTTCCGGGTCATCGCGGAGAATGAAATTGGGAAGAGCCATCCAAGCCATGAATCTGACTCCCACTCTACTCCTCCAGCCAGTGAGACTTCTGGAATAATAATAATAATAATAATGTAATCCTGCCATTATTTGGACTACATTACATCCCAATGTTTCTGTGTAATCATTTTGCAATATTCTTCTCTTTTTTCCTATAGTTCCAGAGCACACCCCTAAACATATAAAGAGTGTATCGACCCACCCTGAGAGCTTGATCATCACATGGGAGGTATGGATCTGGATTCACTGGCAACTGTGTGGATTGTTTGATATAATAAAATATTATGGTGAAAGGATTTTTTCACTTGTGACAGTGACATTTGTCACTGCCTGATGTGAGTCGATCATAAATGTGGCACACATGTGCAATCGTCATGTAACAGTAATAGTTTTTGTGTTGTTTTTTTTCCAGATAAAAAAAGGGATTCATTGTTGCTTTATCAGTGAAACACAACCTGAACTGTTTATGGGTTTACACATGTGCAACACATCACATCAGGCAGTAATTAGTGTTGGGCAAGCTACTCAGAAAATCTAGTTAGCTAAGCTACAAGTTACTCCACATCAGATACAGCTTCACTACACGACAGCTACCTGAAGACAAAAAGTAGCAAGCTAAGATACAAAAAATGGTAGTTTTATGTAGGTAAAAAGTTTTTAAAACAATGATCTTTAGGTGTTTTTTTCATGTTACATGCCCGGGGAGAATATGCACATGTGTGTGCTTTATTGGGTCCTGAAAAAATGCCTAATTTCCTAATGGTTATACAGTATGTCATATGATGCCTACAGCATTTTGCACTATAGTTTTTCTTCTATATAGCTTTCTAATACGATTTCAGTATTCAAATTTGCTATAATGTGCACACGAGTGATAGACACACAATTGATATTTATATTTTGTATATATATTTTCTTAATTATGGCACCTATCATGAAACAAATGCATCACTTAATTGCAAAAAACTGATCTTCTATGCATGACCTAAATGGATGATTTGCTGCTGTGTGCTGATGCTCTGAAAATGTAGCTTAAGGGCTTTTTTGACCATACCACATGTTCAAAAAAATAAATAAATAAATAACCAAACCAATCACAAGCTCTCAGGTTAAAAAAAATAGCTTCGCTACAGCCACGCTTCGCAAATATGTAGTTAAACTTGTAGCTTGCAATTTTAAAATAGCCTACCCATAAACATGGGCTGAACTTTTAACTCTAATCAGTTGTCTTTAAAACAAGCACAGTTGAAATATTGTGTTGTACATAGGCGGCCTACAATGCACGAGCACACTTGAAGGTCAAATACGTTTTTTTTTTTCATTCGCGCTTCACGAAGATTTCATTTTAATGACGAAATGATTTGATAATGAGACAGACAAAGGTCGCCTGTATACGTCGGCAAAATTGCAACACGGGACTAATGCTCACACACACAGTCTCTTTCTTGCTTCCTCGTCTCACCGTCACTTTGCGCTGCTTCTGTCACTTGTTCTGACAGCTTCTCTAACTCGCAAATTAAATTTGCGCAATCGCGCGACTTACGGGAGACTGTCTTCGAGGGCGTCTAAGAGCCACTATCTAAATTTGCGAGAGTCCCGGAGCCTCCGGGAGACTTGGGATGTCTGTAATACTACTTTACATGAGCAAGGGAACCTTGCGTTAGAGTTTTTGGACTGTTGGGGGAAAATTCCCATCCAAATACACATGGAATATACCACCTTACCTGTATTATATATCTGAAAATTTGAATATACAGTATCGGTGCGTTTCTCTTAAAAGAAATGTGTCGTTTTGTTTTTCAGGAAATGGACAAACGGGACCATTATGGGCCCGACTTCAAGTATAAAGTGTTCTGGAAGCAGTCTGTGGGAAGCGGACATAAATGGCACCACCGGGAAGTTTCCCACAATTACTTTGTGGTCAACAACACCAAGACCTTTACGCCGTTTGAGATTAAAGTGCAGGCCGTCAACAGCCTCGGCTCTGGGCCAGAATCTGAACCACAAATCGGCCACTCTGGAGAGGACAGTGAGTGGAATGACAATTAGGATCTGCTGCATACTCATGCGCACTCTTCTGCTGTCTTTGTGACAATCTTGGAAACAACAACAATAATCTGGCAGATATAGTTAATGTGTGATCTGATAAAGATTCAAGGGCCTAGTATTAGAGTTCCAGCAGCTTTAGCCATTCCAGCAGCAACTCTGTGCAAGAAGATAGCTGTAGCTTGTTTGCAGGCAAATTGTTTCCAAACTGAATTAGCCTGCTCCTAAACTCACTTTACAGCAATGCATAATGTTATGCATTTCACATACATCATTAACAGCATTTTTGGCCACTTTGGAGATGATATACCAGCAAAAGAGTGCAACAAATTTTTTACCACCCACTGCACGATCTGCTAAAATGACAACTGCTGTTTTAGGCAGCGAGGTAACTTTGACTTGTCATCTGTCTGGTAGGTAACATTACAGTGTATGTGGTAAAGACCTAATGTCTGCTACTCTGTAACACAGTAACATGGCAGAGACATGGCATGGCATTTTATCATGACTTTATTTGGTAAAAGAAATCTTACATCAGAACAAGTTTGTTTCATATTGCTAGCACAGCTAACATTTGAGGATGTGTTGTGTTTAGGAACGTGTTGTGTTTCTCCTGGCCAGCATATGTGCTTATTAATTTTGTATAAATATTATATGAATTGAATAACATGGATCCGATGGATCAGAAAAATCTATATGCAAGACATTACAAGTCAAATGATGTCCCTACCAATGTTAAGACTAAGTCTACACCTTTGTAAAGATACCACACCAGACATACATGGTTTTCTCTCATTTTACCACCTCCTAGTCCTCCCTCTCTCACTTCTCTCTCTGTTATCCTCCTCTGCTTTTAGTCCCACTGGAAGCCCCCACAGGTGTCACGGTGGAGGTGCAGAACGGCACGGCCATCTTAGTAAAATGGACCCCTGTGAGTCGGGAATCTGTGCGAGGTCATCTCCTTGGATACCGGGTATGGGCAAGTGGCACTGATGCTCCCCTATTACACAGTATAGGTCACCAGAAAATGGGCGTCACAAATGGTTTCCCATAATCCTCTCTCTTGTCTCTCTTTCTGTCCATTTTTCTGTTTCTATCTCCCTCATCCGCTGTCTGCTGCGCTCTTTGTTTTATTTCTCTCTCTGCCTCTCCCTTTCTCAATTCCTATCCCCCCGATCTTCTACTTCAATCTCACTCTCTTCCATTCCTCCTCTTTCTCCCATTCTCTTTTTCTCTTTCCCTTTATCTCTGTCTTACTTCCTATCTCTTTTTCTCCCTTCCTCTCCCTCTTTTCTGTCTTTCCATCCGCAGGTTCATGTGAAGAGAAAGGGCATACAGGCCGCATATCAGAGGCGCAAGGCGCTAGAGATCGGGCGGGAGCAGGAGGAGCCGATAGAGATCAAGGAGTCTGCGGAGCAGGACATAACAGTGGTGGCAGAAGGGAACACGGCAGAAGAGATCACTATACGTGGACTGCAGTTTTACTCCTCGTACCAGCTGACTATCGCTGCTTTCAATAGCAAGGGAGACGGACCCCTATCAGAGCCCAAGGACTTTAAGACACCAGAGGGAGGTAAGATCAGTAAGGTGTGTGTGTGTGTGTGTGTGTGTGTGTGTGTGGAGATGGTAATAGCTGTAGAGTATGTGTGGTCTTGCTCATGATGCATATCCTAGTGCTCAGAGGCTACTCTAGGTGAGGTTCAGTCTGACTCACAGTCAATATAATTGAAAGGCAAATATACAAATTACATTTTGTTATTTTCTGGTTAGCTTATACAGCAAGCCAAGACACTGAATTTAAAATGGCTAAAGATATCTTCTGTTAGGAGCTGAGGTCATATAAAAGCAACTGTTTGCAAAAACAATCCATGTCCTGTCATAGTGGTGATGAAGTTTTTGAGTAGGGGCTGGGATTATGCATTGGGACTGTGCTACTGTTACCTCCTCTTACACTGATTCTGTGGAATGACCTGCAGCTCCAGGACCTCCCATCTTCGATGACTTTGAAAGCCCCTCCGAGACTGAGCTTACCCTCCATTGGCGCCCTCCTGTCAAACCCAATGGGCTTCTGACTGGATACCATCTGCAGTATGGGGAAAGTGAGTCCCATCAGCCAGAGATCTCATTCAGACTAACAATAAGAGAAAAGAAAATGATGTGAAGTTTACACTGACTTTTTAAATATATTTTTTTAATAAAACTGATCAATGCCGTAAACAGTGTTCTGTGGCTTCAACAAGATAGGGCTGCTTATAGGCTACTTGAATTAAAAAAAAAAAAAAAAACTTCTTCAGAGAGTTTACTTATGTCGAGTTGGTCTATAAACTGAAATTATTTAGTGATGGACAGAACTCATTTTCTCATCTCAAAATTTTCCATCAATGTCTTTGCTTGTAGTCATGGATGCAAATGGTAGCAGTCTTCAGATGCAAAACATTGACATTCCTGATCCCAAAATGACGGACATCACAGTAACGTCTCTAAACCCCCACCGATACTACTACTTCAACCTGCAAGCCCGCACTGCCGCTGGTCTTGGAGATTCCGTCAAAATAAAGGGCGCCACCTTGCTGGATGGAGGTGACATTGCATTTCATCTTTCTGCCCTGTTTAAGTCATTTTATGCAATTGTCAGGCATAATGTTACTGTACATCAAACTGTATACTTTATATATATAACAGGCTACTTGGAGAGCTCTTGTGGACAAATCTGTCTTTATCGTAGAAATAGGCTGACCTCATTAAAATGGCCTGTGTTTATTTCTAGTTCCTCCTTCCTTCATCAATGTCACAACTTCAGAGAACTATGCCAACCTGAGCTGGGTGCCTAGCGACAGGCACCGCAACATCGGTTTTCACATCCACTTCCTCCGGTCAAGTGGTGAGAGAGGGAGCCGGGGAGGGGAGGGCAAAAGATAAGGGCAAACAGTGTGCTCTTGTGTGCTCATCATTAAATCTTATAGCATCCACATGGTTTTAACACTGACGCACACAACTTGGTATCAACTTTTTGTTTGTAAATCTGTTCGGGTCCATCAGTGGACAACCACTTAGTGAGCCCTATAGCTTACGGCAGTATAAAATGGATCTGAATTGTTAAGTGAGCATGACTGACATTATCGGCTCTTTGCCTTTCCCTTCCATGCTCTCACATGGCAGATCTTCAGAAAGGTAAGTAGAACCCCGAGTATCACTATCTTACTAATACTGTTATGTGTGCTCTTTGGCCAACTTGTTTGGGACTGTCCTACAGTCTTCAGTTCTTCATTCTGATAGCCCTGTGCCAGCCTGACCGTTACTTGTTGTGTGTTTGCACTAGATGGCAAAGAGTATGAGGTTTCAGAACAGGTCAGCTCTCATCAGGGATTTTACCAGCTGAGTAACCTCCAGCCAGGGACTCGTTATGAGCTTCGGGTCATGCTGAACAACAACAGCTATTGGGAGGGCTATGCCCTGACCAGTGGGCCAGGTATGCTGATAATTTCTCATGCTGTGGTTCTGATGCTTTGGTTCTGATGTTGTGGTGCTGATGCTCTGGTTCTGATGTTGTGGTTCTGATGCTGTGGTTCTGCTGTGTCCTCAACTTTCTTCTCTAATCGATTCACTTGTCTTCCCTTCTTTCTTATGTTTCTTCTCTCCTCTCTCCTCCTATCTTGTGTTTTTATCTCTATCCTCTCTACTCCTCTCTCCTTCCTCTCTCTCCCTCTCTCTCACACACCTCTCCTCCACTCAATGTCCTATGCTTTCTTCTTACTATTTGTCTTTTTTGACCCTGCTTCTGTCTCCTGCTCCCTGCTTCTGTTGTGACCATCTCCTCTTCTCCTATTTCTTCTCTACTCTCTTCTCCCCCATCTCTTCTCTCTCTCTCTCTCCCTCTCTTTCTCTTACAGAGCTGTCTCAGATGCCCAGTCATTTTGCATCTCAGGGATGGTTCATTGGTCTCATCAGTGCACTTGTGTTACTGTTGCTCATTCTGCTCATTCTCTGCCTCATCAAGAGGAGCAAGGGAGGCAAATATTCAGGTAACTTATCAAAGTTGTACATATCACTGCCTGGTGGCAACACACAAACACCTATATCCACACAGTACACACACACACACATATAGATACACATATAGATCTGGATGCAGTCTGTAAAAGTACCAATCTCCTCCCTTCCAGTCAAAGACAAGGAGGAGGGACAAGGGGACTCAGAGGCCAGGCCCATGAAAGACGAAGCATTTGGAGAGTACAGGTCAGTGCCTAGGTGACAGGAAGTGGCAGGTTGGAATTGCTGGTTGATATCCTGGTGTAATTGATCGTGGATTGTATATGTTCATCAAACATTATGTGGCCCCTCCAAACTGTCACAAATGTGTCCCGAGACATTGCAAACCATTTAGTAATATGTCTGTGAAGATTGTCATTCAACTAGGTCATGGTAGTCAAGGTGTTCAGTTATATGCTACTGGGCTTCTTTTTTGGAGCTTGAAGATGTTTCATCTTAATCCAAAAGGCTTCTTCAGTTCTTCACCAGGCCAGAACTGAAGAAGCCTTTTGGATGAAAGGTAAAATGTCTTTCAGTCTTTCACCAGGCCAGAACTGAAGAAGCCTTTTGGATGAAAGGTAAAATGTCTTTCAGTCTTTCACCAGGCCAGAACTGAAGAAGCCTTTTGGATTAAAAGTAAAATGTCTTTAAGCTCCAAAAAAGAAGTCGCAGTTGCATATAGCTGAACACCTTGACCATCTAGGAATATCCAGAGTTAACGCAGTATTGTCAGTATTGCAACAGAAAAACCCTTGCTGTACAAATGTGAATTATGGTGTGTTATGCTGTTGTCAATTTACATCTTACAGCATCAACACTTTTTAATGGTGAAGTTGTATTAAAGCGGTACGCTCAGCAACAACTTGCTATTGATATTTGTTTCTAAACCTGCATGGGTGAGGCTATGGTCAACCACTTAGTGAGTGCATCACACAAATGGGTCTGCATCGTTAAGTGATCATGTATTCACATTGTGTACTCATTGTCTTCAATGCTCTCACATGGCAGATCTTTGGAAAGGTATGTAGAACACTGTTTCACCATGTCAAACAAATGCAACAGATTATTGTGACGTGTCTTTTGTGAGTTTGTTTGGCAGATCTTTTTTTCAGTCTATCAAATATTTTTCTAATATTTTCTTATTCTCTCTCTTTCTCTCCTTCCTGTTCTTGTCTCTTTCTCTTGTCATTCTTTAATTATCTTCTGTTCTCCCTACATGCTCTCTCTTTCTCCCATCTCTTTTCTTCTCTGTTTATTAAATCTTAGTGACAATGATGAGAAGCGTACAATGAGCCAGCCATCCTTGTGTGTGGAAAGCAAGCTGGGAAGCGACGACAGCCTGGCGGAATACGGCGACAGTGTCGACATCCAGTTCAACGAGGATGGCTCCTTCATCGGCCAGTACAGCGGCCGCAGGGAGGCCCCCATGACCCACGGTGGCCAGGAGAGCTCTGGAGCCACGTCTCCCGTCAACACCATGCCCCCACAAAGTATTAGTTTCAACAACTCTGTGACTGGCATTCTGGACCGTTCCAATTAAACAGGTGGTGTTCTGAAAACCATATAATTCTTACAGTTGTATAACATAAGATAATGTCTGCCCCCTTGTGGCAAAGTGAGGAACTGACACACACAAACTCCTTGACTTTGACGTACCAAATTAATCAGATGACACTGCCTGAGTCAAATATCTACGTTCTCATTCAATTCTCCATAATCTAGGACTGACTGCCTGTAATACATAGAAGGACTGCATGTCCACAATTCCAGTTTTTACTTCCTGTGACACCATTTCAATATGACCTATGACATAAATATCACACACAAACACACACACACACACACACACACGTTCAGAAAAAGGGATAACCTATGTGGCAGATGCCCACATAACAGCATCTACTCAATATTTGATGGACACGTCTTTCATGTGCAACATTCCATCTTTGCATGATAAGATACGTATCCTGCAAACAGTTTACAGTCTCACCTGGCTTTCTCCAAGTTTACAGTTGTATATGTGCAAGTGGCCTTTCTGAAATCCTGTTGTCAACCTGTCCTCACTGCCTCCTTCCTAGACTAGCCTGGACATTCCCACAGTCTTCACTGGAGAGGTCCACAGTCATATAAGCAAGTCTCAGTGTTTACCACTCTCTAAAAGAAACGGACCAACATAAGGAGGACAGGACAGGATGCAGGGGGTGATAGAAAGATCTGAAGATGGAGTGGAGAGAGAGAGCAGGCTGAGTTCTATGGTTAAAGCCAAGATATCTACATGCTCAGAACATACAAGATGAAGACAGGGATAAAGTTTATACCTTAGGGAATAGAATGAGAGCAGATTTTTTTCTTTCGTTTTTCTTTCTTTCTCTGTTTCTTTCTTTTGTTGCCCAAAGAGTCTCCATTTTGTTGCGTTGTGACAAAAAAATGCCATTTCATCTGTTCTTCATCATAATATAATAATCGTGCATTTATTTTTGTAGGAATGAACATTTAATATATCTTTTTGTCTATATGATTTTTTGCAAAGGGTTTTCTTACGTTTTTAAAAAAGTACTTTATTATTTATAGCCATTTTGCATTTTTCACTTTTGTGTTATTGTATACATTTTATCTTTTGTGTTATTGTATACATTTTATCTTTTGTGTTATTGTATACATTTTATCTTTTGTGTTATTGTATACATTTTATCTTTTGTGTTATTGTATACATTTTATATAAGTGTACGTATACATACAGTGTGAACCTTTCTTTACAGTGTGTCCTTTTGTGCCTATGTGGAAGATCTAGAACCATCCCCATAAAAACATTTTCTTATCATGCATGTACGTATCATGCATACATGAGATATTCCCAATATAAATCAAACAAATGCTCTGTCACAGTTTCTGACTTTCTGAACTTGACCTTGATTCTTCCATAAAGGTGTTGTACTACTTGTGAAAGCTTTTTTCAATCAGGATGTGTAATCATTCCATCTACGCCAGTGTACTGTTGCTATCATAAGTGGTTCCTTGTGATTTTTTTTAATTGAGGCCACTGTATTCTGTATGTCATAGTTAAAAACAGTCAAGAGTGCGAGTTAGCAACACTCAGTAGTTGCTGTTGCACTTTTGACAAATCCATGTGTCCATTTATTGTGATATCACTCCTGAGGTAACTATTTTTAGTGTCCATCTTTCAGTGTCTTTTGTGGCATTTGAAACACCAGTGAATGTTTACTCTCCTAAGTATATTACTCTGAGACTGCAGGCTATCAATTTCTTACTGCCCTGTAGTGCTAAAGCAGTAACAGTATTAATACTGCCCTCTAGCGCAAAAGTAATGTATTGCCTTACAAAGAATTTTCATG
The DNA here is from genome assembly GCA_015244755.2 of Tenualosa ilisha. Taxonomy (NCBI): domain Eukaryota; kingdom Metazoa; phylum Chordata; class Actinopteri; order Clupeiformes; family Clupeidae; genus Tenualosa; species Tenualosa ilisha. The sequence goes on from PYXC01000315.1 coordinate 2,041,828, forward strand.
TGGCTACTAATCCATGTGAACGCTTCTGTCTCACCCACAACTGTTTGTTTGCATTGTGAACGTGCATTTGCATTTGTGTCAAGTCAATCGCAGTACTGCAAGTTCAAACCTATCTTCAATGTACCAGTCATTACATACACATACACATGGATGTCTGTCAGTCAATACATATCAGGCTCGTAGAGGCAACTGTGATGATGGTAATAAGTTTTTCTTTTCAATCCACGTTAATACTACAGTCATTTTGGTCAAACGAGTTTTAGTGGGAGGCTGTGAGCAAATCTGGCCTGGTGCAAAAGAGAAATTGCCTGTATTTGGTAAAAACAGGTGTCCCTTACATGCCCATCACAAACCCCCTCATAAAATCTGGTTTGGTTTTCATCTCAAACATGATTTTATAAACGATGGTGAGGCCTGGTTTAAGGAAAAGAAACAGATGAAGTAAGCTAAGTAAGAACAAAAGGAGAAAAGAGGAAAGAATGAAAGATGAAGAGTCACTTTTCTGAATGTAAATAAACCTTAACGATTGTTATTTGGCATTTCTATTATTTTACTGAAATATATTTCCTTTCTTATTTTTTATACCAACACATTCATGTTTTTAGAACTTTGTTATTTATATTTTAGTGTCACCAGACAATATGAATTTCAATCGTTTTTGCCTTGTAGTTGTCAATAGGCTCATAGAGGAATAGAAAATAGTGAAAAAAGATAGAAAAAGTACCCCCATCCCAGTCATTTTACCATAAAAGCGAACCATCATGAACAAATGTCATGAACAAATAATAAAGAAAAAAAAGATAAATAAACCAATGCTGAATATGAATGAAGTGCATTTTATGCAATGTCTTTTATGAGTTCAGGAGGAGAAGAGAGAGCCACATGGTGAGCCCATGGTAGTCCTCTTCCAGCATGGGACTGAACCTTCACTGTAATAAATGGGTTGTTTGATAGTACATCCATGAATATGTCTTGCATCGTGGGCAGCTGGGTCTTACACAGCTGCCCAGTGTAAACTGTAAGCCATGCAATGCAAACAATAATGTATGTACATTATTGTACATAGTCTGTGCATTACATCGCTTGCCCTCGTGCTGCCTAGTGATACCCTCACCAAAGACCCACAGTCAGATGCATGATACTAAAAAAACACCATAGATTCAGTCAATGTATGTAGCTCTCAAAGGCATTTTAAAATATATTTTCATATGATGTGAATTTGTTATCCTGAACCTGTGGGTCTTTGGTGGATACTTTACTTTCGGTTCTGACAGAGGCCATGTGTTGATCCATGTAGGATGCTCTTGCTGCTCTCGCTTCCCTTCCTGACACAATTTTTTGGGGTATGTTGATACTGTATGTAACTTTCTTCCTATTGCCGCCTTGTTTTTTGAATATAAACACAGAAAAAAGACAATAAAAAGGTTAGAATTAAATTTTAAGGGAATAATGACAGCTTCTATGAACCACAGAAACAAAATGTCTGACAAGAGATTACAGGGATAGAGGCTGTGGTGAAAGGGGTTGGGGCAAGAAACTGGTGATGTTGGTACTGGTGGTGATTAATGTGGGGAATAACCAGTTTGTTGTGGGGAAAGGGGAATACAGGTGGCCCATTTGTTCCTGCAAGGTTGCATCTGGGTCTGAGCGGCATTGTACCTGCTTATTGCATCATGTGCTGTATCAAAATACACAATAAAATAAATGGAATACGCAAACTCTCAAACTTTGCTTTGGTTTTCTCTCCAGCTTTCAGACTTAAAGTATTTTCATCGAAGATCATTAAATAGGCTACTGCTTTGCTTTCATCCTCTCTGTTTTCATAATTCTATGAATTAACAGGCGTCCTCAACACAGAGATGAGTAAATGTCAATATAATTGATGATAACCACAATGATAATTTGGGGATCAGAATAGTCTCAGCTGTCAATTTCCAGACGTGAAAACATGGGGGCAAAAACAGCTAGGAGTAACCACACTGAACTTCAGGTGGCCCCACCCTTTTCAACTGTCTAGATCATAGTCTCGCGATGAAACATTTGTTTACCCCGAGTGCGCGCGCGCTCTGGCAGGACGATTTATTTCATGCTGCAAGTTAGCCCGGTTTTCTCCAACTTTTAGAGACATAACTTGGACAATTGCAAGCAATGCAAAATTGTTAACTTGCGTGTTAGTGTTATTTGGATTTGAAGGGGATTCTGAGTCGCGTGGTTAGCAAACGAACCCCTGGAAACGGAGACGCAAGATTTTGCTAGCGTTAGCTCGCTAGCAAGCAGCTTGCTAACCATTTCTGTTGCAGACCCGCATTTTTTCTTTCCAGATAGAACGTTGTCATTTTCACAATGGGCTATCTAAAATTAATTGAGATTGAGAATTTTAAATCTTACAAAGGCCGGCAAATTATCGGACCTTTTCATAAGTTTACTGCCATTATTGGACCCAATGGATCAGGTACGTATTTCAAAAGCTAGCCAACCTATATGGCTGGCTTCGCACGGATCATAAATCGAGTACGAGGACTTCCTTGAGTCCCGTCAGGCCTTGTAGCTTTTTAGCTAACGTTATTCAGCTAGCGCCTTGCACTTTGTTTGGAGATTTTTACGAAGTAGTTGCAGGTGATTAACCCTTAATGGCCTACTACTTCAGCACTGGGTAAAGTTGTCAATGATTTTGAGAAGGCTGACTGAAACTATTTTTACGCAAGGAGGCGATTGTGGGTTGACTGTTAAGACGTTAGCTAACCTGAATACTTATTAGGTCTATCTAGGCTAGCGCTGTGTGCAATTTGTGCATCATTGGACATCTTAATGTCGTTGTTGGTCGAGCGGTGATGGGTTGCAGAATGCATAATTGTTATGCTCGGTAAAATTTGTCCAATTTTGTATCGCAGGGAAATCGTGCTATTGTCATTAGCTCGTACCCAGCTCGCCGAAGTTGTCATAAGTGGCCACAGTGTTATTTGCTGTCAAGTGAGGTTCTTGTCGGTCTATACTGAAAAGTCAAATATAGTGAAACAGATTGTAAAATCAGATGTAATGTTCTAGGTTTAATGCATAATGAATGAAATCTTGTCTGAAACCGAATAACAGTGGTGACAAAGTCATAGTTATTATAATGATTGTTATCAGTGAAAGTGTACTGGGACAGGTCAAGTTGTAGTTAGTGTATTTTGTCGTTGACAGTGTATATTATGCATTTCATAGTGTTCGGATGCTTATGTGGCACTCTTTAGTGACAGAGGTTGTGCTACTCTGATGCCTGTAGGGAAGTCCAATCTTATGGACGCTATCAGCTTCGTGCTGGCCGAGAAAACCAGCAACCTGAGAGTGAAGACCCTGAAGGACCTGATCCATGGTGCCCCTGTGGGGAAACCTGCAGCCAACAGGGCCTTTGTGAGCATGGTGTACCGTGAAGATAGTGGCGAGGAGCGCACCTTCAGCCGCATCATCATAGGTACATGACCCCTGGCATAGCTGTTGTGCCAAGACAGCATCTCAATTTATCATTTACACAATACACAGAGTTGTTAACTCACAAACACTAAGGCTATTTGTGTTTTCAATTTGTTTTAGGTGTTTGGTTATGGTCTTTTTTGTCCATGGCATAAGTCTGAGTCTAAGAAATGCTTTACAGAAATTCCTGGCTAGATTTATTTCACATCTTTTGCCCTTGCTGATAAATTTGCTACTGTTGCACTGCAGGCTCCTCCTCTGAGTACCGCATTAACAACAAAGTGGTGGGCCTTCCCGAATACAGCGAAGAGCTGGAGAAACTTGGCATCCTCATTAAGGCCAGGAATTTCCTTGTCTTTCAGGTAGAGCCATTCAACCTTTGCACTCTTACATTGAATATGTAATTCAGTTGTCGCTGAGCTTGTAAATAACTGAATACATTTTTTGTAATTACTGAAGCAGGTAATGTCATAATTGGTCAAATAGAATAGAAATAGTTGAAATAAGTTGAAAGGATAGGAGGCAGTTCGATATCTGTGTTGACAAGACACGTCTCATCTCCTTTCCATTTCCTTGTATTTATTCCAGGGTGCGGTAGAGTCCATTGCCATGAAGAACCCGAAAGAACGTACGGCCCTTTTTGAGGAGATTTCCCGTTCAGGTGAGCTGGCACAGGAGTACGACCGCAGGAAGAAAGAGATGGTGAAGGCTGAGGAGGACACGCAGTTCAACTACCACCGCAAGAAAAACATCGCTGCAGAGCGCAAGGAGGCCAAGCAGGAGAAAGAGGAGGTGCACCCACCTGCATGTTTATTTAGTTGATTTGTTCATAACATATTATTTACTTCCTTGATAATAAGTATTTGATGTATACATGTTAACGGCCTTTTTGTTGTTGTTGTTGTTGTTCACTCCTTGTATTATCCGTCAGGCTGAGCGCTACCAGCGGCTCAAGGACGAGGTGGCTCGAGCCCACGTGCAGTTGCAGCTGTTCAAGCTGTACCACAACGAGGCAGAGATTGAGAAGCTAAACCGCGAGCTGGCCCACCGCAACAAGGAGATCGACAAGGACCGCAAACGCATGGACCGCGTCGAGGAGGAGTTGAAGGACAAGAAGAAGGAGCTGGGCAGAATGATGAGGGAGCAGCAGACCATAGAGAAGGAGATCAAGTGAGTGACTAAAGGAGAGAGAGAGAGAGCGCTGAAATATCAAACCGATGAAGGCGAGCAATCATATTCATCATTAAAGTTGCGCAGACAGTCAGCTCTTAGATTTTGCATTGCTTGCATTTTGCTATAGAGTTAATTAGGTAGAGCTAAATAATGTGGAGAAATTGAGTGATGTGCCTGAACAAAGAGAGTGTATCCGCACTAGGCTACACATGAATATTGATTGGAGTGGTTCTGTGGTGTAAAAGCTGTTTTCTCTGCTGTTCTATGTGATTACTCCCCCAGGGAAAAGGACTCTGAGCTGAACCAGAAGCGGCCACAGTACATCAAGGCCAAGGAGAACACGGCCCACAAGATCAAGAAGCTGGAGGCTGCACGCAAGTCCCTGCAAAACGCTCAGAAGATGTACAAGAAGCGCAAGGCCGACATGGAGGAGCTGGAGAAGGAGCAGGGTGCTGTGGAGCAGGCCCGGCAGGAGTTTGAGGAACGCATGGAGGAGGAGGCGCAGAGCCAGGGCCAGGATCTCCAGCTGGAGGAGAACCAGGTGGGAGCAGAATGATTTATTAGGAGGAGTAAACGTAAGATTTAAAGATCAGGACAGAAAGTCAGTAGATAATGTATTATAAAAAGAATTTAAATAATAGTCAGGTGGAGCAGATGAGAGGAAGATTAATAAAATGTGAACATATGGGAGGAAGGTGGTTTAAACTCTGTAGGCTTACAGTTCACATTAATATGACAACGCTCAAACAGTTGGTTGGTTAGTGCCAGACCCTTGCTTGTCCTTACTCTTTTGTCACATGAAAAATACAGAACTATTCTTTGTTTTGCTGTATTATCAGTGTGGCCATGAAAGAGGCATTGAGTTTTCATTGTTGTTTCTTCCACACCTGTCATTGATGGTTTACTCTACCCTTCCATACGTCAGGTGAAAGCGTACCACCGTCTGAAGGAAGAGGCCAGCAAGCGTGCTGCCACCCTGGCTCAGGAGCTGGAGAAGTTCAACCGCGACCAGAAAGCAGACCAGGACCGATTGGACCTGGAGGAGAGGAAGAAAGTGGAGACAGAGGTGTGGCCAGAAACAGGAGACTGGTGGTGTAAAATTATTTTCGTTTTTAATTGGAAATGGCTTCTATATAAATATATGTGTCTGCATTTGCTCTTAGGCTAAGATCAAGCAGAAGATCAGAGAGATCGAAGAGAATCAGAAGCGTATTGAAAAGTTGGAGGACTATATTGCCACCAGCAGGTAGACAACATGAACTACATGATGATACTAATGCTGCAGTTTTTCATTTGAAATTATTTTAAATCAATGTAACTTGTCCCCAAATGCCCCATGACATTTACTGATTTTATTTGAATGCCTCAGACCTTATTGCTTCTCTGCTCTCACAATCTCTCATCTGCCCATTTTTTTACCCATCACCCTTCTTCTCCTTTGACCTGTCTCTCAATTCAATTGTTCTCTGTGTCTTTCCTCCATCCTCTCGCCTCCTTTGATCCTTGGTCCTCCATCTCTCCCTCCTCCTCCACCCTCTCCTCCTTTCAGGCAATCTCTGGACGAGCAGAAACGAATGGAGGAGGAACTGACAGAAGAGGTGGAGTCGGCCAAGAGGAGGATTGATGAGATTAACATGGAGCTTAATCAGGTGAGTCTGTCACCCCCACTATAATGACTCTCGATCCTGTCAGACACTTTCTGTCACCACCGCTGCCGCCACACAGTCTGAGGCCCTGTCTAGACAGCTTACTTTCTGACTGACAAGAGTGATCATTTAGTTTTCATAGCAGCAGCAGAGTCATTCACTTGAAGACAATTAGTTGGACTTATGCACTTTATTAAAAAGATAGGATTTGTTAGAATAAAATGACATGCAAGATTTAAAGGCCATGTTCTCTATCTTTACTTGGTGACCAGCTGGCAGGTGTCTTAAATTCTCTCTTGCTGTTTTCGTGTGGCTCTCAGGTCATGGAGCAGCTGGGTGATGCCCGTATTGACAGACAGGAGAACAGCAGACAACAGCGCAAAGCTGAGATCATGGAGAGCATCAAGAGACTCTATCCTGGATCAGTGGTAAGACTGAATCATTCAGGAATGCTGAATCATTCAGGAAATCCCAAACCTTTATTGTTTAGCTGTAAAAATGTCATCTAAATCATTAACTCTCAGTCTTATCTGATTAGTAAGCAAATGTGTGTTTGATTGTATCCTGCTTAATCTGATGGTGCATGAGCCTGTAGAGTTGGGCAGATTCACACTGTGATTTAACACCTCCTGATGTTTCTCTCTTTCAGTATGGCAGACTGATCGACCTCTGTCAGCCCACCCAGAAGAAGTACCAGATTGCTGTGACCAAGGTCCTGGGCAAGAACATGGATGCCATCATTGTGGACTCAGAGAAGACAGGCCGTGACTGCATCCAGTATATCAAAGAGCAGCGTGGAGAGCCTGAGACCTTTCTGCCTCTGGACTACCTGGAGGTAATAGACTGCTTCCTCAGAAGTCATATTTTGTACTATGTGTTACTGTTAAACTCACCAATCAAATTAAACAGTCTTGTCCCAATATCTACTCATCTTCTGTCAAATATAATGAAGTGCCTTGCTGTCTGTTCCAGCCATCAATAGTAAATCAATTGAACTGTGTAATTCTGGTTGATTTTAATGTAACATACATGTGGAATTCTGATGTCGGGTGAGATTGGCACAAAGTTTTGGCTCTTATTACTGATATTATTATTGGCAGACATGCAGTCTGTTATTGGCTGTTTGGATAAAGGAAACTCATATTATTGGCTGTGTAGTTGAGTCACACATTTTTGGCCATGTGGCTAAAGTAGATATTGCTTACTGGTTGTCAATCAATTCCAATCTACCCCCACAGGTCAAGCCCACCGATGAGAAACTGCGTGAGCTGCGTGGGGCGAGGCTGGTGATTGATGTGATTCGCTATGAGCCGCCCCACATCAAGAAGGCTCTGCAGTACGCCTGCGGTAACGCCTTGGTGTGCGAGAATGTGGAGGATGCCCGTAGAATTGCCTTTGGAGGCCCACACCGACACAAGGTACATGGTCTCTCACACACACACACACACACACACACAGATATGTGTAATCCTGTACAGTTTATTAGGCCCAGTATTTTAATGCTTGAAGGCACGTGTACACATACACACAAACACACACAAACACACACACATACATACATATAGACATACACACACACACAACATAGATTTACCTACCAAGAGCTCTCTCATGTTGGGTCTGGTGGCTAATCTAGTAAAACTTTCTCCCTAGACTGTGGCCCTGGATGGTACCCTGTTCCAGAAATCCGGTGTGATCTCTGGAGGTGCCAGTGACCTGAAAGCCAAGGCCCGCCGTTGGGACGAGAAGGCTGTAGACAAGCTCAAGGACAGGAAGGAGAAACTCACAGACGAACTCAAGGTAAGGGAACTGTGGCTTTCAGGTACAGAGCTGTGCAGTACGTACAGCTCACTCATGAACACCTTAGGAGGTGTGCTAGAGATGGGCACTAGCATCTGTGAAAATTAGCCCTCTTGTTAGCACGTCTCCCTCACATATTCAAGTAGAAGACTGTACTTGTCTACTGAACACGTTGTGTCAAGTGAAAAAAACTCTGCTAACGGGTAACCACACTCCAAAACCCACCTCCGGAATAACATCTAATTGGCTGAATGTTTGTGTCCATCATCTGTAGGAACAAATGAAGGCCAAGAGGAAGGAGGCCGAGTTGCGTCAGGTGCAGTCTCAGGCCCACGGCCTTCAGATGCGACTCAAGTACTCCCAGAGCGACCTGGAACAGACCAAGACTCGCCACCTGTCCCTTAACATGCAGGTATGGACGGGGCACAGCACCCCCATCTGTTGCCCAGTGTAAAAATCCTGGTCCCGCAGGCCAATGAGAGGAGGCTGACATGGGCACCTACTGAGTCATTGGTCAGGCTCCAGAGCACCAGAAGGCCTCGACCACCTCAGTGCACTGCAATGCAGGCTACTTTGGTTGTAATACTGGTGATTTTGAATTAAAGAGATACTTACCACAAAATAAAATGCCATTGTGATGTTTAGATTAGCAATAGCTGAGTGATTAAGGTGATGGTATTTTTAGCTCACAGACCTCATAGGGCATCTTACATTTGACTGTATTCCACATATGAATAATTTGTATGTCTTTAAATCTCAAAGGAAAAATCAAAGTTGGAGAGCGAGCTGGCCAACTTTGGGCCACGTATCAATGACATCAAGAGAATCGTCCAATCCCGTGAGCGGGAAATGAAGGACCTCAAAGACCGCATGAACCTGGTAAGTGGCTAGAGCAATCCCTTGTCATGTTCATTGTCAAGTGGAAGCTTAATAGTCTTGTCTGCTTGTAACTGTTATTATTTTAGTAGTAACACAATTTGCAATGGTTGATAGATAAATGTCTCATTGTTGCGTCCTCTAGGTGGAGGATGAGGTGTTTGTTGAGTTCTGTAAAGAGATCGGTGTCAGAAACATCCGTGAGTTTGAGGAGGAAAAAGTCAAGAGGCAGAACGAAATAGCTAAGAAACGGTGAGCACACACGCGCTGGTTGTCTAATTGGGCCTTATTTAGCGCATTTGAGACTTTTCCATGCCATTTGTGTTGTTGAAGAGTGACTCTAATCTCCTCTGTTGGGGTGCCTGTGGTCTTTCCCTGACAGCCTGGAGTTTGAGACCCAGAAGACCCGTCTGGGCATCCAGTTGGACTACGAGAAGAACCAGCTGAAGGAGGACCAGGAGAAAGTGATCATGTGGGAGCAGACGGTTAAGAAGGACGAGAGCGAGATCGAGAGGATGAAGAAGGTAATTTGGGAAGAGAGGGTGGAGAGAAGGAAGAGGAGGGGTTGCAGACTGATGATGAGAATAACAACAGTGGACATCTATCACATGTACACGCAGAAAATCCTTGTGCTTAAAGCACTGCCTGTGGTGGCCACCTGGAGCTCCTAGAACTGTACCTACAGATATATATAGCCATTGTTTAAAGAACTGGCCTGGTTATATAGGTGAGGGGGGATCCCTAAGAATGAGGAGAAATCATGTGTCATGCAGCCCTCAGCATATCCTCTTCCTAATTATTAACTCACTCACACACACACACTCACTCACTCACTCCCCCCCCCCCCAATCTAACAGGAGGAGCAGAGACACATGAAGATCATAGATGAGACCATGGCTCAGCTACAGGACCTGAAGAACCAGCACCTCACTAAGAAGTCTGAGGTCAACGACAAGAACCATGAGATGGAGGAGATCCGCAAGAAGCTGGGTGGAGCTAACAAGTAAGCAGCATTAAAACAGCCCTAATTTCTTTTCTTCTTAACAGTGTTTTGACTTGGACCACAGCACCATTACTGTAGCATTCCTTTACAGTGTTGGCTGGTTGTAATATATGATAAGAAATGTGTCTGTGTGTTTTTTTACAGGGAGCTGACCCAGCTGCAGAAAGAGGTGACTGCCATTGAGACCAAACTAGAGCAGAAGCGCAGCGACAGACACAACCTGCTGCAGGCCTGCAAGATGCAGGACATCAGGCTGCCTCTCAAGTCCGGAACCATGGACGACATCAGCCAGGAGGAGGTGTGTGTGTGTGTGTGTGTATTAATTGCAAACAAGCACACACTCATATAGAAGTTGAGTTAGACATGAAAGGGCCTTATGCACTAACTCTTTGCTATTGTTCTACAATAACATCCACCTAATCTGTGTGTTACATCTACCTGATCTATTAACCGTGTCTGCAGGGAAGCTCCCAGGCTGAAGAGAGCAGTCAGAGGACGTCTAGTTCGGTCCTGGCCAAAGAGGCTCTCATCGAGATTGACTACAGCAACCTGTCTGAGGATCTTAAGGTAAATCATTAACCGAACATAGCCTTGAAGCTGCAACATGCTTCTCTGCCTGTTAGCTCACACACAAATAACTGTGGTTAAGAGCCTGTTGTATCTGTCAGATCTGCAGTATGTTTACAATAGGCGTGGAAGGGCATGAAACAAAGGGTTGATTTGAATGTTACAGAGGTGTTTCACCATTCAAAACAATATGAAAAATACTGTGTCATGCATCCAAATGTGCTCTACATCCACTTCCTATATTCTGGGAAAAAGTCATTCTCTGTTAAAGATGACAAACTTTTTTTTATTTTAAAATAAAACAAAGCAAATTTTAAGTGGTGGGTTACAACAAGTGATTTTGTCCAAACTGACAGGGTTTGTTGGATTCAGTTTGGCTTTTGAATCCATGGTCAAGTTGTGGAGCTGACTGTGTGTGTGTGTGTGTGTGTGTGTGTGTGTGTGTGTGTGTGTGTGTGTGTGTGTGTGTTTGTGTTTGTGTGCGCGCTGTACAGGATGCCTTGGCTGAGGATGAGATCAAGGGGGAAATGAATACGCTACAGCAGCGTCTGAATGAGCAGCAGAGCATCCTGCAGAGGATCAGCGCCCCCAACATGAAGGCCATGGAGAAACTGGAGAGTGTCAGGGACAAGTTCCAGGAGACCAGCGACGGTAAGGCTGTGTGTCTGTGGCTGTGTCTGAGAGTGTGTCTGTGTGTGTGAGAGAGACAGAAGAGAGAGAGTGTGAGCACAGACCTGTGTGCATATGTGTCTGTGCTTGCGTAAGGGTCAGGATCTTGGAGGTTCATATTCCAGTCCTTGAAAAGATGTTTTTAGGATGCAGTCTTTAATGATTGTGTGTGTGTGTGTGCGTTGGGATTGAGGAGTGAGAATGGAAGGTTGTAGAGGCCCAGAGATCTACGCTTGGTCTGTGTGACCACACCATCCAGACGAGCTGCTTACACCCAAGAACATTTAGAACAGGTGGCAGATTGCCTCTGGTTGTTCTGGTGCTCCAGCCATTGAATTGTAATCACTAAATGACTGGATGCACAACTGTGTAATACAGTTAGTTTGGCATTTTGCTTTCATATTTTTGGGAAGGGGCCTTATGATTGACATTTTTGAGAGACAGACAGAGACAGACACACTATGGGAATACTATTGTAACAGTGCAGCCCTGTCAGCTGAGTGAACCTGCAGCTGTATTGAATTCCCTTTGTGCACAGGGGAGTGTCAGGATGGTGGACCGTTTCCAGTAATTAGCTTTTACATTGGTAAGCAATTGTAATGAGGCTATAACTACGAGCCAACTACGTAATGAACCCTGAACTGGCGAGGAACACTTCGAGCTTATTTGTTAGGCTTACTTTGGATGGTAAACTACTATAACTACAGTATACAACTAATACTTATACCGAATATCAATCTAGTCTACTGTATTTCTCAAAAATAGATGTTCATCGGAAAAGAATGACCATCCTGAAACGAACGTCCTTCTGGGACTTTTTGTCCTCTGTGCATAGAGCCCATTGTGTTGCATTGGCTGCTGGTGTGGTGGCCTATGCAGTAGCGTGTTGATCTGAAAGGGGTTGCCTGTCTGTCTAACTCGTTGGCTGTTTGCCTCCTGCAGAGTTTGAGGCGGCCAGGAAGAGAGCAAAGAAAGCCAAGCAGGCTTTTGAGCAGATTAAGAAGGAGCGCTTTGATCGGTTCAATGCCTGCTTTGAGTCCGTCGCCACCAACATCGACGAGATCTACAAGGCTTTGTCCCGGAACAGCAGTGCCCAGGTTGGTTTATAGACACACTGACACTCACTCACCTGCAGTTTAGCCAGATTTTATTTTTTCACTTCCATTTTCTCTTTTGCCTTCATGTGTTTTTTTGTATTGCATTACAATAAATTTGTTACTCGCCTGTTGATGTTCCAATGTGTCATGTTCCTTTTTGACACCCCCCCCCCAACCCTAGGCCTTCCTGGGCCCAGAGAACCCAGAGGAGCCCTACCTGGACGGCATCAACTACAATTGTGTTGCTCCAGGCAAACGCTTCAGGCCCATGGACAACCTCTCAGGAGGAGAGAAAACTGTTGCTGCCCTGGCCCTGCTCTTTGCCATTCACAGGTGTGTGTGTGTGTGTGTGTGTGTGTGTGTGTGTGTGTGTGTGTGTGTGTGTGTGTGTGGAGACTAACCTTGCCTTTGGGATTCTATTGTAAGGTTCCTTATCTGACTGTTCATGTGTTTGTCTTCACCAGTTATAAACCTGCTCCCTTCTTTGTTCTGGATGAGATTGACGCTGCCCTTGACAACACCAACATTGGAAAGGTATGAGTATACCTTTTGTCTTTTGTGTTATTTGTATGTTTTTGGACATACTAGTAAGAACTAGTAAGGTTAAGATTTCACAGGTGTTTTTGGAGTGACCATAATTGCCTTTTTGTGTTTGTCCACTAGGTGGCCAACTACATCAAGGATCAATCTGTTCAGAACTTCCAAGCCATTGTCATCTCCCTGAAGGAGGAGTTTTACACCAAAGCTGATGCCCTTGTTGGAGTCTACCCAGAGGTAAGACTGAAATGCAGATATGGACACACCCGCACATGCACACACACACACACACACACACACACACACACACACACACACACACTCACTTTCACGTCAACATTTACAAGTCTAACCTGTGGTGGGTGTGTGTGTGTGTATCTTCATGACCATGTGTGAGTCAGGTATATGCATGTAGACATATGCATTTACAAATGGTTGTGCAAGTCAGCCTGACAAATAGTTACAGCTGACACAACACAGTTACAAGGAGGCTGTAAAGCAGAAAAAAATACTGTTTTAATATTACTCTTGTCTTTTGCCGCTGTTCAGAGCTAGCAAAAAAAAAATATGGTGATCATTACTAACTCCACATCTACAAATGGGCAAAAGTATGTCAGGGTATTTGTGTGATGTCAATGATTATCTGCCACATCCTCAAATTTCATGTAATTATTTACATCATGCAATACCATAGCACTTCAATGCTGTTATGGATGTGACAAAAAATGTAATTTTCTGTTAAATTGCCTAAATGCATTTCGAAATGTATGGTGAAACTCTTCCTTCACACGTTTAGTCATACTCACAGTATAGCAAGACCATTTACAAATGCTTACTTCAGCTGACTGTTGTCTCTCTTCCCCTCTTTATCTCTTTCTCCCCCTCTTTATCTGCAGCAAGGGGATTGTGTCATCAGCAAAGTTTTAACCTTTGACCTTACGGAATATCCGGACGCGAACCCCAATCCAAACGAGTAGAGTGGCCCATGCACTCTTGTGACATGTAACATGGGTTACCCCCACCCCACTCCCTGCTGAGTTATTTTCCTTGGTAGAATTATGTTCCAAATGTGTTTTTTATATGAGTTTTGTCTAAGTAATATGAATCATGTCCACAAGAAAGCTCTGAGATGGAGCAGCAGAATAATGGATGGAGTTGACTAGCAGCGAGGTCAGCACCGTCAGTTATTTATCAGGCCATTCCCATCATAGGATTAGAGTAGGAAGTGTGTTAACTGGTTACTTTGATGTTTCCCTTAAACGTCAAATATTCTTTTTGTCCCTTGGATTTTGTATACTGGCTTAAAATCATGAGTTTTATTCCTTACTATAGTAATGTCTTTGTATAATCTTGTACTGGAATTTTTGAGAAACAGATTCATAAGAAATGAACAGTTGTTGAGAGAGAGATGGCTGTAGTGACTCTTTAAGACTAATGCAGAATTTTATGTCCATATTTTAAGTACTTCTTTTAAAGGTTGTGAACTTTCAGGACTATTTTCACACTGCAAATGAATCCAGAGTCTGTTGAAACATCTGCTACTGATGTTTCCCCAAACTGATGTGCATAGAAAGCCTGTGAGCACATGGTTTTGTTTTGGAAGGTGGCAAAGTGACAAACATTTGCCACAGATTCCAAGGATGAATGCTCTCCCATTATTTACTTTGAAGTCACAGGTCTTTCTCTCTAACCTTATTCTCCTGCGCGGTCTGTCTGTAGCACCATGTCTATGTCTCTTGCAGATTCACTTTCACCATACAAGCTCTAACATGTTTTCATTGGTATATGATATCGGTTGCTTTATTTTGAAGTACGATAAAAGGAAACTTTTTTTGCCTTGTCATGCTGATTTGTCTTCTCTCTGACCTCTCAGTCCTCCCCCAGATTCACTTTTAGCAGACAAACTCTGACATGATTGTTTTCACAGGTATACTATAACTGTTTTTCGAAGTAAAATAAAAGGAAACTTTTTTGCCTTTTACTGGTTTGTGTCTTCTCTCTGTCCTTTCATGTATCTACTGAGAACAGTGCACTGGCACTGGCTAGACCAGAGTGGAAGCTAATGCCGTGTACTAAGCACACCCATGATATAAATCCAGTGCACATTTGACTTGGACCCAGGCCTGACCAGAGCCAGGGTCATCAGGTGTATGTAACTGTGTGGGCAGTAAGTGTAGGCCTGGTGTAGGTTTTTTTTTTGGAGTGAGAAAGATCTGACTCAAGGTTTTCGCTTGCCTTTTTCATTTGACCTCGTTGAAGCCTTGACAAACGGATACACTCACTTTGTCAGGGAGATGAAGTTAGATACTAAGACTCCGTCCTCATGTAAGCAGGTTCCTGTCACCTGCCATAACCTGTATTCTAATATCACTGTAAAATTGTTCTAATATCAGTGCAAGACTGAATTTGATGGGCCTGACTGAATCCTACTCAATGACTTCTCGCCTTGTCCATTTTAACCGCATTTCTGTGTAACAGAATATTGATACCATTCTTTCCGTTTTTACAGCCATTACAAGCGTGTCACAATACTTAAAAGAAAGTGTTCGTCCAGCAAAGCTCGTTTTAACAATGATTAACCCCTGTAATGCAACCTATCACTATTATAGGAGCTCCGAGCTCAAGGACGCTGATTAAATGTTTTTATGTAGGCAGACAGCATGCAGGATCGCAGACTATCTCGGACGATCACACAATCTTGTCACACAATCACGCACACAATGTGCGTACTTGTCCGTTTCATTTAACTGTGAGAAGAGTGCTGGTGCGAATTCAGACACATCCCTCTGCATCCTACCGTCCAACAAACCAGGCAATCAACCCACCCTTGGCCTCCACGTCGAGCAGGTCAAGCCTGTTGGTTGACTTTACTTGTTGCCTTTCAGGTTCCAATGCAAGGAAGACAGCACATTAATCATTTCTATAGTCTACAAATTGTGGCTCATGACAGTAATCCACTGAGCCGCTTTCACACTAAATGTCCTGTGTGCAAACTGCACTACACTTTAAATTGCCTCATTTCACCCGGCACAGGTTTGTAGACCAAACTGTGATAAACTGGTACAAACAAATTCTTAAGGGTCCCTGTAACCTTTGCTCCGTAGATAATTTTCCTGATATTACACAGGAAATACACGCCTCATTTATCTTCCCTGTGCCATGCCAAATTAAGCACTTCTCAACAGCACACAGTCATATTTACCGAGATACAAACAAGGAATGCGTGTAAGTCTTGGGCACAGGGGAAAATGGGATGTTAGAGAATCACTGACTAGTCCTTGGCACATAGCCCAGCACCATACAAAATATACCAGTATTTACTATTGTTTGGACCGTGAAAAGGGGCGGGCACTTGTCTCAGGATACTGTAACTGTGGTTACGCTACAATCATGTTCAAAACACTCACTGTTATTAATGAATGGACACACCGGACCTTTGGATATTTTGAATCTCACCAGAACGGCATCGTGTTTGAGGGTTCGCTGACACATTTAATGCGCTAAACACACTGGCCTAGTGTAATTAGCCCGTGCGCGATCCTGTCCGTGTGGGCATGATGCACGGAAGGGACACAGTGTGAACTGCAATCGAAGGGGTCGACAGGGCTAATCCAAGGTCTACAGGCGAGGAAATAGCCACAAAGCTGACGGGCAACATTTTACACACAGTACTGGCGACAGCAGCCAGCTAAGGAGTACGCCACGTACTAGCTAACAACGCACTATAAATATAGTTGGTTTACTTGGAATATGAACGGAGCGTCTATTACGCAAGCAATGGCCGAGCCCCCCTGCGTTGGCGAACGGGTGCCCCGTTTCCAGCGTCCACATGGTGAGTAATGATTATTGACAGAGTACTCATGGCGAGAATATGGGTTTAAGTTTCAACACTCTATCCAGGCAAGAGTGGCGACGCGCTACAATTTTAAAACGGCGCAATTACGTAATCAGTACCATTTAAGCTGTGCTTTGAATTATGTTGGTAAATATTGTTGTATTGTAAATGTTTTTCCCCAATCACTACAATGCATTTTGGTTAACGTTACACGAGTTCCATATACCCCATCACTGCGCTCCAAAACTGAAAGAGGTATACGTTCCATGGAAAGCTGTTTTCAATGCTTTTTTGTCCGACCGAACAAAAATTACACGTAGTCGTGGGGTTACGTTCCTGAAGAATCTACGTTGACTACATACATTTGATTGACCGTGCACTGACGTAGAAGGAGATGCAGTGTTACATAGCAGGCACATGAGCATAACGCAACCGAACATGTATGCTGCCGATCCAAAATCTGTAAATGCATTCCTCTGTTTCCGTGCGCCTGTAAGGAAGAGAAAGTACTTGTACCCGCTATCGTCTCTGAAAAACAAAGGGTTGGGGAAGTAAAAGTTATTAAGGGACGACGACTAGAGGTGGATCTGCATGAAAGCGACAGAAGTAATCTCCTTCCAGTAGTCGATTGTCTCTCTCCGCCTGTCGATCTGCCAGTCCCCGCTTCGGATCCCTTGCATAGCCGGTAGAGGCCTGGTCATCAGCTAAGGACACAAGGCAGAAAGATTCGGATCAAATATCCTTACGTCGAGGGTCTGGAAGGTGGGGCCCCGGGGTACTGGACTGGGAAAGAGGGTCTTGGACATCCATCTGGATAGTCGCAAGAAGACGCTCGTGTTTGCATCTGTGAGGATCAGACATACAGTTCTACAGTAGGCTACAGTTGTGCAACGATGGCACAAATGGCTAATAAACTACAAGTTCGGAAACGCATGAGGTGCGAGAGCACAGGTGAGGTGGCATGAATGGCACACTATTTTTGGGCTGTGAATCAGCTCCATTCTGTTGGCATACATCACGATTTCAGTCTGAATTGTGTCTCTGTATTCACAGTCATAGATAATGCCCTCAAGGAACTTAGATATATTTTTTTGCATGGAAGAATTTGACCAGGAAGTAGGCTATAAGCTTGCAGTGTCCAGTTTGGTATGCCTGACCTAGGATTAATAAATGAACTAATGGTTCCCTGTTGGCTTTTTAAGGAGAATGCATGGTGAAGACATTCTAACCTAGGCTAATATATGTCATTCAAATTCTTCTTTATCAAACATAGACAGTTCTTGTATAGCGATAAGCACTTTGGTGCAGAGTAAGTCATGTTACTGTATCACTGTCTATCAATACACAGTAACCGATATTAAGATGGGAACCACCACAGCTTTGGACGCTTGTGGTTTGGCATGTGGTTTTGCTGAGCTATGATTGCAAGCCTTGGTTGTGATTGGCCCAGGATGAGAACATTCCCATGAACTGCAATTGAGGGACATGACATAAGCCCGAGTCCCCTTACACCCAGGTGCAAGGCAGGCCCCAATGCTCACTCATGTCAGGACTGGAAGGTGTCACCTTACACAGGGTACCTCTACCTTAGACTGCCCAAATAGCAGCTGTCTCTCTCTCTCTCTCTGGCCATGTACACATGCCAGACCAGGTCCTGAAGCATGCCAGAATAAACTGTTGTCAGGGTGCCTTCCTTCAGGGCCACATTAGGACGTGAGGTGAAGCAGGACAGGGATGTGGAAAGGCAGCAGGACCCAAGTGCAAGGCATGGAGAATTTAGCCTTCTGACTCTCCTGTACCCCCTTAAATGCCAGTGTTGGCAGGCAGGCAGGCTGGCCATCAGATGTGGTTTAATTGATGTGTCAGTAAATAGTCAGTCAAATGACTTGCATGTCTCTGGTGTTCCCTCAGTGAACAGTGACACAGTTAGGGTACAGCTTGCCACTTTCAAACGAGAAGAGGCCGTTCTGCCTGTCTTCAAGCCTCACGCGGTGGCACGTCTGCAATCTGGCACTGTTTTCTCAAACAACAGAGTGAGATTAGTCTGGCCACCTAGTTAGTGTGGAGAGTGTGCATTATCTAATGCTAGCTAATCTTGTTAGTGCATAGTTCCTCAACTTTGACCTCAAGGGTCTGCTTTACAACTCTGGACAGCTTGAAGAGTGAATGGCCAAATGTGCACCGTGATCTTATGAATGACATTTTCAAACATGTGTAACTACACAGGGGGATTTAATAAGGAAAGCATACAATCACAAATGGGATATAAATAGGCTATAATCTGCTCATAGAACATCTCTCTGCCTGTAGCCTGTAAATTGCCCCCTGTTTGTGTTTGCACATGATAGACCAGGGTCAGCTTGTTTTGTTGTTGTACATAACTGCCACAGAAGATCAAAGCTGAGGTGTAGCAGACGTGACTGACTCAGCAGTTTACACACACATACACTAATGGACAGAACTGTGGCGGGCCAGGCAGGGCGAGGAACTGTTGTGACACTCATCATGCCATGTTCTGAGACTTTTCCTGCCCTCTCGTGGCAGTGAAGTATATTGTGTAGATCAGAGTTGTCTGCAGTAGCCAACTGAAGATAGTAGTGTAATGGCAGTGTTTTATAGTTACATGTATATTGTTTACATACCCATGTGTTACGTAAGGGAAATAGTCATTAAGTACCTGTCTGTAAGTGAGAAGAAAGAGAATTTTTAAAAAAATTGCTTAAAAATTCAAGGCTTCAAAACCACTCTTATGTCAGAAACGGAATTCAGTTGTCGTTCAAGTATTCATTGCAGTGTTGCACTTAAGATGTAGTCATAACTCTGACCAATTATAGTTATAAGTATCGTAGCTCTTCAGTTGTCAAATCATAAATCAGAGATTATTCAATGATATTTGCGTGTAAATGTATACAGGGACAAGTGACAAAATATGTTTAAAACATACTGTTTACCTTCAGTTAATCTTAAATAAAAAAGAAAAGTGTCCAGTCATCTCTAAAGCGAGTGTGTATGATCTGTTAAGGTCTGTTAAGTTCAGTGGAGCTGAATAGTAGGCTGGACAGTGAGCAGGTGTAGGAGGTCCTGCCCTGATCCAAGTCAACCAATCAGATTCTCTCCTTCAGTGCTTAGGTGACTCGGTCAGATTCCAACAAGCCTTCACATTCCTTGACGCACCCGCTCTTTTTAGTCCACTAACCTGAGGCTGCATATGACACTCTCTCATACACTCTTACTGTAAATCAAGTCCGTGTAGACTCAGACACACACACACAGACACACACACACAAGTATTCAGTAGGACAAACACTGCCTGGGGAAGAATGTCCCTCAAACGCACGGAGCTGACGCAGAATCCGCTGCAGAAGATATGGGTTCCCTGGATGAGCAGCAAGCTGAGCCGGCGAAGGGGGTGTAAGTTACACTCCGTTGGTGAAGAGAGAGAGACTCCTCTTTCTTTCTCTCTTTCCTCATTTCTCTCTCCTTCTTTTCTCTCACTCCTCTGTCTCCCTCTCTCCCCTGCCATTTCTGCACCTCTCTCCACATCCCTCTGTCTCTCAGTACTTATCTTGTCACTCTGATTAGGGATGTAATTACGGCAAGTACTGCCATAGGAATAATGCTTAGAGTAGTAATCAGTAATCATGGATGCCTTTTTGTTGTTGTACTGACATGCATGGCAATTACAAGATGCTGTTACATCAGATTTTGTGGCATTTGTGGGAGCGCGCTGAGTGGCAAACAGAGCAGGTTGTTCTAGTTAGTTATGGCGAGTTGTAGCTACATATGTTGCTGGACCTATATTGCACAATTAGTGTTCCACTACTTCTCTTTCTCCCTCTCTCTCTCTCTCTTTTAATGACAAAAAGGGTGATTGCACTGCTAATGCAATCCTTCTTTCTCTCTCTCTCTGTCTCATTTCCCTCTCTATAAAGCTTTCTGTCCTTCTCTTTCTCTATTTTCTCACTTTTTCTGTATGTAGTTGAGTGATCAATGTTTTTTCAGCTTCATATACAGATTGGCAGCAGATACCATGACCCTTCAAGGTGATTGGCCCCATGGTCAGCTGCGGATTCCACTGCCCTTTTGCACTGATCAGTTTGTGGACATGCAGTGTCCACATGTCCATCTCTGGGGGTCCATGGGAATGCTTATGCAATAATAAACATGGATCTGAGCAGTGACATGCATATATCATCTTGAGTGTGTTGTTATGGGAACACTGTAATTCATGGCCTTTTTTATGTGTGCGTGTGTGTGTGTGTGTGTGCACACGCGTGTGTGTCCGACAGCCTCTGTGCCGCAGTTCACAAACTCACCCACCATGATTGTGATGGTGGGACTTCCAGCCAGAGGGAAGACCTACATCTCCAAGAAGCTCACACGCTACCTCAACTGGATTGGCGTCCCCACCAAGGGTAAGGTTACCCTAAACCCATAAACCCACAGTTTGTCATTCCCATACCTGCAGTGTGACTTTACTCTGGATGAAGTCATTCTACCAAGTCATGCAGATCTTTCAAGTTTTTAAATAATTCTTTTGAAGTCTTTGAACAAATTGGACATAATTGTGTTAGGCCAAATCCTAATTTGGCTCACACAACATTTTTGCTTTTCAGTCCTGGCTGTGAGTTTTGGTCATGGCTATTATATTGTAGATCATACTACACATTACAATCACATAGACACAAAATTCTCATGGCAAAATTGCTTCAGAAAGTTATACACCCCGCCACCCTCACCCACACACATAAATGACAACATGGTTGCCACAAGTAAATCTTTTCAGATACCAGGACTCAAGCTGAGGTGTTAAAAGCTGCAACTTCAGAGGTATTGGGGCTAAACGTGACCAGCATATCAAGTGTCCATGTTGGCTGGGTTACAGTTAAGTGTGCGTGTTGATAAGCTCTTCGTTTCCTGTGTCGCTCAGTGTTCAATGTGGGTCAGTATCGGAGGGATGCAGTGCGAAGCTACAAAAACTACGAGTTCTTCCGCCCAGACAATGAAGAGGCCATGAAAATTCGCAAGTAAGGAGGGCCTCTGGATATCAGCTATATGTTTGTATTGTCTTATAAAGACCACATCCTACATTTCTGTTGCCGATTTGCTGTGCTTAAATGTTTATTTCTCTCTCTCTCTCTCTTTCTTTTTTGTGTGTGTGTGTGTGTGTGTTTGTGTGTGTGCATTTATGTGTCGTTAGGGCATGTGCTCTTTCTGCTCTAAAGGATGTCGGGACCTATTTCATGCTGGAACAAGGACAGGTGGCGGTGAGTGGAACTGCCATCTACACATGTACACAAACACACAGGCTTGCGCACCCACACACACACAAACACACACACACACACACATACTTACGGTCAACAACTGCTAAAAATAGTTCATATCAGCTTTGCACAGTATTACAGACATTGCAGATATCTAACCTTATTACTAGGTGCTGTTAATCAATACTCATTTTTCACATTCATATAAAGTGCCTTCAGCATCAACATTTTAGTATTTTTATAAAATGTGTTTGGTGTTTGTTGAATCAGGTGTTTGATGCCACCAACACTACTCGGGACAGAAGGGAGGTCATTCTCAGCTATGCCAAAGACAATGGGTACAAGGTGAGGGGTCTTACATTAATAATCCAAGACACATTTTACATGCATATTCCAAATTAATTCAATACAATTTATATACAACAGAACATAGGGTAATATGTAGTTTATATGTTGTATAGTTTAGTTTAGTGTTACTTCAGTTTGATATACAGTACAGTTCTGATTTCGCTTAGAAAACAAAGACAAATATGTTTTGGAATTGAATATATGTTTTTACTAAATGCTGATGAAGTCTGCTGTATTAAGTTGTATGATGGGCTCACTGTTACCGATCCTGGCTGCGATATCTCTAAGCAAGCAAACTTAGAAAAGGAACAGTCAAATATTAATAAGGTCATCACTTTGAGTTGCAAATCATTGCATAACCAAAGAGCAATAGAGTTTGGACAGGATGAGTGCAAATTACTGAAAATAAAATGGTCGTCTTTTTTCATAGGTCTTTTTCATAGAGTCCATTTGTGATGATCCTGAAATCATCGCTGAAAACATCAAGGTAAACAAACGACTCTAAAAAAGTTATTGGACTGGATATGTAGAAGAAATTTCCAAATTTCCCACTCAAAAGAGTATATTTACTAAATATGCTGTAATGGTACTGTGAGTGTTCTGGTTTTCTGGTTTCCTGTTAAAATTCACCAATAAGCCACTTTCTTATGCGCATGTATCAGTCAACATACAGGGGGCCGTTGTTGTAGTACTCATCGCCTGACACAGGGAAAATCATTCACCCATTAAATAGCATGTATTTTGTTGCTCTACAGCCCAAGCGAGGACCTTGGACTTGTCATGTTTAAAGTGGATCAAATGTGGATCTGGAATGTACTGAATTTTAGTTTTGTTAGTTAATGTGGAGACTATTCATTCACTTCTGATGTCCAAGCGTGTAACCAGCATGACATTAAACTGCATTAAACTGTTACCAAACCTTCATAGAAGAGCAAAAAACATGTTCCTACTTGTTTTAAATGCAGTTGTTTTTGGTTTGCAATTGGTTGAGGGATTGTTGGTGATTGAGAAATTATTTTAATGGGATAGTCTCCAGATGAACCTGTAGAGAATATTCAAATTCATTTGAAGGTTGGTCTGGATTCATTCAGACCACAAAGAATTTGCTTCTGGCCAATGGAGACACTCTGGCAATACACACAATACTTGAGGAATATACAAAGACAACATGGACAATGTTATACGCCTTGTCATGTGTAGTACACAATAATGATATAGATGTATACAGGCTCTTGAAGGTGTCTGTTTTTTCACAGCAAGTAAAACTCAGCAGTCCAGATTACATTGACTGTGACAAGGAAGAAGCGGTCGCTGACTTCCTGAAGAGGATCGAGTGCTACAAGATCACCTACGTTCCCCTGGACGACGTCAAAGACAGGTGACAGAAGCACAACACAGACAGTGTATCATCAATGAGCAGCAATGAATATCAATGAACAGTCTTAAACATAACTTATGGCAATTTTTTTTACAGTGTAACCAAAAAGTCAATGACTGCAAATCATAAGGCCTTTAATTTTTTTTTCAAATGCAGTAACATAAGCCAGTGATTACACTTAATCACAAGACTTTGAAGAAGTTTATCTGCTTGCAGTGATTGACTTTTTGATTGGAGTGTGATCAATTATACACTGAAATATGTTAATTCATGATTGCTGAACAAATGCATAAATTTCCCTCATCCAATCTCTGCCTCTCTCTCTCTCTCTTTCTCTCTACCATCATCAGTCACCTGTCCTATATAAAGATCTTTAATGTGGGCTCTCGATACCTGGTGAACCGCGTTCAGGATCACATACAGAGTAGGATTGTCTACTACCTGATGAACATCCATGTCACACCTCGTACCATCTACCTATGTCGCCATGGCGAGAGTGAGCTGAACCTTGTGGGCAGGATTGGCGGAGACTCGGGGCTCTCTAAACGTGGTAGCCAGGTCAGTTTAAGCGTCGTGGTGACTGTGAGGATGGTGAGGTTTATTGGTAACCACCTCTAATTTTCTCTTACCATAGTGGTTTTGTTGAAGGATAACTATCAAAAGATGGATAACTACTGGCTGTTTTCTCTGACTAAGCTTGGCTGTCAAACTATGACCATTGCCATGTTTAGTATTTCACCATGACTAAAAGCCATAAGCTCATTTTAAAAGTGAAGCCACTGGAAGGAACTACAACATGGAGCGGATCCAGCCCAATGGACTGGGCTGTGGGCAAGCCTGACCAATAATCTCTAAACTACGCATTTTTGTGGCTCTCAAAATACACAGATGTGCAAAAAAAAACAGGCTCCATTAGGACAACAACAACTTTGATTTTCATTCATTTTGGCTTCATGTCTACCAGTACAGAAGGCCATGATGCCATTCTCTTTTGCTTTTTTTTAAACCAGCTGTGTAAACTGGTCTGTGCTTGAATGTCTGTGATCCAAGTAGGCTCTGTCTCTCCTGCTTCTCAGTTTGCTGCTGCCCTTGGAAAGTACATCAGAAGTCAGAGCATCCCTGACCTGAAGGTTTGGACGAGTCACATGAAGCGCACCATCCAAACGGCAGAGGCCCTTGGCGTGGCCTATGAGCAGTGGAAAGCCCTCAATGAAATTGATGCGGTGAGATTTAACTTATATTGACAGCACACAAATGTTCCAGAAAGGAAGTATGTGGGACTTTATAAATGCGTAAAGTGTCAAGAATGTTAAGGACAAACCTGTCGTATTAAATTAATTTATGTGTGTCTCTTGGCTGTATTTAGCAAAGTTAATGTGTCAGTATTTCAGAGTTAAGGTTAAAAACACAATAAGCTTCCTTGTTTAAGAAAACAACTGTACTGTGCATTGAGCAAATAAACTCTGTAAGTATAAATGCCTATGCAGGATAAAGCTCTTAAACACATTGTTTTATTAGGCATTTTTTTCCCCACTTGGCGTTCACCAGTGTGCCAAGGACAGAATGGAGCGTGCCCCAGACGTCACTGTGTCCGGCCTCTATCATCATCAGCTGAGTGCCCATGTGTTGTGATTGCAGGGCGTGTGTGAGGAGCTGACCTACGAGGAGATCCAGGATAACTACCCCGAGGAGTTTGCCCTGAGAGACCAGGACAAGTACCGTTACCGCTACCCCAAGGGGGAGGTGAGGACAGTCACACTGTCCCGGCTGTAATTACAGAATCATCACATTGTGCTCTATCTAGAGAGAGTGACAGGGACAGACTGAGCGTACCAGCATCAGTGTAGATTTCTGTTTTGTGACTTGGACGTCTCAAAAATAGAATTTTATCCTCCTGAGCCAGCATGGATGACATTATTTTGGAGCTGGCTATTGTCGGTGTGTGGCGAGTTTACATGATGGGTGCAGCACTACTAGTACTAAGGACATTGGTTCATTTACAGAGAACTGCTACCATTTCAAAATGTCTCTACATAGACGCTTTTCACAGAACAGTCTGAAAAAGACAGATATTCTGTGCACAGCCTTCTCTTGTGTTAATATTTATTTTGGCCCAGCACTCTAGGAAAATAAGAATTGTGTAATTGAAGCTTGCTCTCATCTTTGTGCTGTACCTGCCATCAGCCCCATGTCTGAGTGGTGTTGTGTTTGTGTCCAGTCGTATGAGGACCTGGTGCAGCGTCTGGAGCCGGTCATTATGGAGCTGGAGAGGCAGGAGAACGTGCTGGTTGTCTGTCACCAGGCTGTCATGCGCTGCCTGCTCGCCTACTTCCTCGACAAAAGCGCAGGTGAGGTTTAAAGGAATCTCCAATGGAAGGCAGGTTGTGGACACATTCTGTTGTCACTATTCCTGAACAATTACAGTCTTATTCTTAATTGAAATGTTTTTGGGATTAGGCTTGGTGTTATGTGACGATAAGTACTTGAAGGGTTGTGTTATAGGTTGTATCTATTGCTATTGGTGTATTTGCACAGTAATAACGGCACTTCATATTAGGTAGGAGACAGTCATTTCCAGTGTGGAGAATCTGGGTTTGATGACCTGCTCTCTTGTCTGTCCTGATTCTTTCCCCTTTACAGAGGAGCTGCCCTACCTTAAATGTCCCCTACACACAGTCCTGAAGCTCACACCAGTCGCCTACGGTCAGTATTGCCCTAGTCTCTCTCACTAGGTCAGATTTGTTATCCTGAAAACTAGGGATGCACCGATCCAACTTTTTTTCCGCATTGATTTAGGAGATAGGCATCATCCTCAGCTTTTACTGACCTACTCTCCTAACTGGCCATTATTTTTCAAGCCAAAACAGAACAGAACAAAATAACACAGACATAAATATTATATATTTTTATTAAGAATATAATTAAAAAATGAACAAGTGTGTACCAGTGTGATTACATTGTATTTGATGTTTGTGTGCCTACGTCTAATAAGATGTCACTTTAAATTTCTTGGCATGTACCTAACGCTACAGGACTTCAGTGAAGCAAATTTTGTTTGCTTGAACCATTCAGATTCATGTTACCAGTAAATGACCTTAGTTTCATGATCATTTTATTAATAGCACGTATGATGGCTATAGATAATCTTCGTGTTCATACCTTAAAGCTGCACCTAGCTGACATGCCATACAATGTCTTTGCTTATTGCAATCATTCAGTTTAGTAACGGATCGGCCCATGGATTGGCTAACTTTCATCTTGAGCGATATCTGATCAAATATTGGATAAGTGTGTCCTTATTGCAAACACACCAACTCATTTGTTGTGTGGCTTTCTTCTTTACAGTGTTTCTGAATTTTAATGCACATCAGTTCAGTAGTTCAGAGTTCTCTCTCTCTCTCTCCTCTCTCTCATGCAGGGTGTAAGGTGGAGTCTGTGTTTCTGAACATCGAGGCAGTGAACACACACAGGGACAAGCCCACGGTGAGTGCCAGGAACATTTTGGAGGAGACCTTGTAGGTAGGAAACCCTTATCGGAAAACAGGCCCGGGCCCGCCGCCACTCCGTCACATGTTTGCAGGGTTATGATTGAGATGGCAGATGGCTGCCCTAGCATTTTGCTTTCTCTTTCTCTCTTTCTCTCTCTATCTCTCTCTCACTCTCTCCATCTCTCTCTGTCACCCTCTCTCTCTCTCCTGCCCTTTCATCCCACTCTACCCTGTCTTCCCCACACTCTCTCTTTGCCTCTATCTCTCTACCATTCTGGATGAGCATGGAGAGGCTTGAGAAAAGGAGTATTGGTTTGAGCTTCCCTGAAGACCAGATGTCCTCTTCTGCATCTTTCACTGTCTTCAGTGAAGCCCAAATCAGGGCTGTGAACAGGAATGCCACCGTTTGCTCCCCCCCAGCCTTCGTCCCGTCTGATTGTTGAGGATGTTGAGGATGTTGCCTGTCTGATTTGAACACCTGAAAGTATATAGAACTGGAGCTCAGTCTCAGTGCCTGTCTCTGCTGTGGACTGGATTCTAATATGGCACAAAATCACCAGAGGATCCTCTTCTGTGTGGTCAAACCCAACTGAGCTTCTAGCTGTGGGTCCACTACAGGGGATGTAAAGGAGTTTGTGTTCAAGAGTGTCTATGTGTGCAGGTATTTCTTACAGGTCACCTCTGTGGTGTCAGGACGTTTTAGCTGAAGTAAATTTACTACTACATACTGTCCTTCACTCAACACTTACTTTCAGCCGTGCAGCCTTTTGGCCTGAGAGCATCTCAGATATTTGCTCACCTAGTAAAACTGAGCCCTTCACTTTCTGACCCTGAGAATCTGTGTGCGGTAAGGCCCTTGTTACCAGTGGACACAGTTTTAAGATCCCCATGTGGTCCCAGCAGGGTGATGAGCCTCCGTGCTACCTTGTGCCCCCCTACCGGGTCAATCGGGCCCAGCCCATGGCAAGCCCTACCCCCACCAGAGCCCCACGCCTGCAGGACCTGGGGGTCACCACTCTTAGTCTGCAGGTACAGCAGTGTTCAGAAACAACTGGATGCTCAATAACGCAGTCGTTTCAAAATTAACAATTAATTTCTGCGACCTCTTTTTGCGTTGAAATTGAATTCATTCACATTCAAATCATGTCAGATAGAGCTAACTGTCAGTCCTCAAATGACTGCCTTTGCTTCAGATTCATTAACACATTAATGTTGAATTATGGCCGATCAGCACTCTAATCATTTACCTATACGGCCCTTTTTGGGCATCAAGTGATTTTGTCTACTGGGTGCACTATTACAAATGACCACTAGGTGGAGGTAGATATCATAATCCTTTTAATCAGCAATGATATGTGTGTGCATTTGGGCATGTGTTCTTCCTTGTGTGTATGTGTGTGTGTGAGAGAGAGAGAGATGGCTTGTTTGCATGGAAATACATGCCAGATGTCTTTGAGTGTGTGTGTGTGCATTTTAATCAGTGAGGCAGATTGTTGTAGAAAAGATTAACAAAGCACTGGAAACAAAATCCATCTGTGTTTATGCAAGGTTCAATCCCTGCAGTATGTGTTTATACCATCTCTACCATTGTAATTGGACGGAAGTGGTTACAGTGGGTGTTTCAGTTTTACAGTGTGTGTTTACAGTGTTCCTTTTGCATAGAACAGGCTCAGTTTCCATGGTAATGTTAGTCTGTATTGGCAGATTCAGCTGTTAAGGAAGCCCCTTTCCACCAGAACAAAATGGTCACAAATTAAGTCAAAGAAAATTGATTTTGACCCAGATTAATGAGATACTTGCATGCCAAAATCACAAATATCAAGTCAGTATTGAAGATTAAGTCAAATGATAAGATGCTAAATCAAAATAAAAGAGTCAGCGAGTCACAATATTGAGATACTGAATCATCTTATAGTATTTCATTACTTTGACTTTGCATCTCAAAATATTGACTTTAGGTATCTCAACATTTTGACAAGCTTGTGTTTATTCTCTCCACACCCCACAAGTGGTGGTTTTGGGCTTTAATAAGCTGCAGAGTGCAATGGACAGAACACTGTTGAATATTTATAACTTATTAATCATATTTCTGTATCTGTGTATCCATGTTACTGTCTCTGTCTGTATCTTAATCTGCACTCACCTGCCCCACTGTTTCCTGTTTCATTCACCTTGTCCACCTGCCTCTCCCTCTGCATCTCTTGTTTTTCCTCTCTCTATCTTCTCTTTTTCCATCACTCCTCTGCGGCTGTCCCAGAACGTGGACATCGACAGAGACCCCGAGGAGGCCCTTGTAACTGTCCCAGACCACATCTAGAGGACCAGAAAAAGAGACACTGACTGGACAGCAAGCAGAGATGTCTCTTCCTCCAAACCTCTCACATCAAAATAACCCTCACTGTTTCTGTTTTGAACTACTGTATTTTCAATTGTGAAATGTGTATGGTGCGAAGAGGTCCTCTGGAGGATGTCTGGGGTAGAGAGAGGGACTACTGGATCAATTGCTGGGGTCTCCTGCCTCCAGTGAAAACGCACAAGATAAAGCGATGAATATTTTTAATTTATGCGCCAAACTCACATGAAGGATGTTGCTTGCACTGGACTCTTTTTTTCAGATGGGCAATAGCAGAACCACAAACCTCTAAAACAGCGAGATTGTGGATTTGATTGTGAACTCCTGGACAGTTATCCACAGTCCTTTGAGGTTGAGGAGCTCAGCTGCCAATCTTTCTTCTTTAACAAACTCAGACCTAGGATATTTCCTGTGCCCCCACCAATGTGCCTCATCCAGCGCTGTAGTGATTTAGTCAGACTTGGAGAGAAAGGAAAGGATGTACACACAGCAGTCTGAAAAAGCTGCCAGGTTTATTACTAAAACAACTGTGAACAGAGACAAAGAGACTTAACTGCTTCAGTGTTTCAACACACTTTCAAAGCCAAACACATAAACACCACAGATTTAAACATTACGTAAGAAATAGATAAAATATCCTGGTAATAAAACCAGACACTTGTTCTCCATTTTGTTTTATATAGAGGGTCTGGACATTCGGTAGTGAGATTCGATTGCTTGTTGCCGGTGTTCCAAGTTCAAAAAGATTGGCTAAGTCCTTGAGTGATAGCCTGCATTGACTGATAGCATTCTAGCTCTGCAATCACAACCCCTCCCTCTGTTCGCTGATTGGACATACCTCCTGAGTCAAAGGGAGTACATTTCAGCAAATACTGAACTGTCAGCAGCTATTCCTAATGGACACAGTATGCTTACTTTTCAGCATAAACAAAATGACAAGTAATGCCTTTTGGACCTAATCCTACTTGGTAACAGAAGCACTTGAGTATGTTAGCTCCTTTGTTGCCACTTACTGGA
Source organism: Tenualosa ilisha (assembly GCA_015244755.2). Lineage (NCBI taxonomy): Eukaryota > Metazoa > Chordata > Actinopteri > Clupeiformes > Clupeidae > Tenualosa > Tenualosa ilisha. Next base: position 2,072,335 of record PYXC01000315.1, read on the forward strand.
AAACCTCAGGACCATCTGAAATAAAGCAGTTTGTTAAAAATGCAGGTTAGATGAGGGGAAAAATGACCTCCAAATGTGAATTATGTTCCGGGTCAGTAGAGATTCAGCTTTTGCCTATCACATCTGTTCTTTTCAAAATGAAAAACAACAAATACTCAATGGCCTACTGTGTGCTAACTAAAAACGGCCCCAGGACTCAGCAGTGCTTAAAGAAATGATCTGTCCTGCCCTCATTCAAGCACACAAAAGTGTATATGGACTGTTTGCACTCAAACACATTAACAGGTCTGGACAACCCCTACAACATAAATCTGAATTGTAACAATGTGCACTTTTATAAGTATATGTGTATATGTATTGTGAAAACAAATCAAATACCCTCCTTCACGGCCTGCATTAGATTTTGCAGTTCTTGTGCACAGACATTTACATATCAGAGTTATGAATATATTCCAGATGTGATGAAAGTCTGTTCACAGATTTTACATCCTGTTGGCATAAGCCATTTCAGTGAGCTTGACTAATTCAGTGTCTCTTTAAGGTCCTACATCAGTGTGGTTGTTTAGTTCCATGGATGCCATCTTGAGTAAAGGAATATTTTTTGAAGGGGTGTGGTTTTATTTGCGTGCCTCTTTAAGAAAAATACCCGAAGCCATCCCTTGTAAACAAAACACCCGTGATATGTATACAATATTAAATAGCGATATTTGTGATATGTCCTGACTGTGTGTGCTGTAAATGTTTTTATTTACTGTAGTTCTGGCATTGAATGGACAGTTTTTGCACATCACAGGCATCAGTGCAATGTTATTCAGTTAAGAGTGTGGGGTGAGGTTGTAACTTTGTGCACCAATGGAAATGCTTGTTTTTTCCCCCCAAAAAATCGCTGCTGTTTTTCCAGAAACTTGTCTAAATTCCAGTAACCTCTGTTGAGCAGGGGCCGGATATTTCCCCCACATGGCAGCTGAGGGCCAACAAAGGGACACTAACATAAACCATCCCCTGGATGGGAGAAGAGAAAGAGATAAATGTGCAATTTACTGTGGTAGAAAAAAAGACAATGATATGTAAACAGAATTTTTAAAATGTATTTTATTTTCATTGGCACAAACAAAATAAAATGAGAAGCAATATTCAAATCACTTGTTCTCTAATCTATATATTTCCAGTTTTTTTCTTGTATTTTAAAATTAACCACTTACGGTTTATTTTTAATATCCTAAAAAATCATAAAACAACTGAACACCTGTACAAAATATATACACAAACATGTACGGCTGTAAAACTAAAAACTAATGCTGCCACACATACTCTGGCCTCTCTATCTCTGGCTTTGGCTTTCTGCCACTGTGGCCTCCCTGTACTGTTGGGTCCAACTTTGGGGGTCTTGATCAAACAGCTGTGGAGAGAAGATCACGTTAGACCTGAATGTGCCCTTTTATACACACATACACATTATATGATTTCATTATTTGTTAATTTGTTAACAAATGATAAAGAGAGAAAAATCTAACTCCCTAGACCACCATCATACTTGATAATTATGCCTTCTGGTTATCTCCTCTGGTTTTCTTCAACTTCCACAGTTGGATGATGTATATGTCTATGGTGAGTGATTTACAGCAGACCAATGCTGAAAAAAATCCTCCTCACCTCTCCCACAATCTCTAGAAGTTTCTTCTTGGAGACTTCCTTTTCAGCACGGACACCCCAGCGAAACTCAAACTCTACTGGTTCTGTATGAGGGATTCTCACATACTCCAGATACCTAAAAACAAAAACATCCCAAGATTTGACTACACACACACACACACACACACACACATCATAGGACTACCTGTGAGGCCAACTCCTCACTCCGGATTCCTAACAAAAGATACTTCACAAGTGCAAAAAGAACAGAGCAGATTACTCCAATTCTAAGGTCCCTTCACTGGATCCCAGTAAGGTATAGAATTGACTTTAAGTGCTCTGTTCTTTTCCATGGAAAGGTGGTTAATAGGTGGTCTACAGCTGCTTAAAAATTATTTAACAAAATTATTGTGTCCGCCCCCCCCAAACATCATTTTGTTTATTACACCTATCTTTTTTTTCCTCAATCATTTTTTTTATGTATTTTTATTTCCTATGATTCACTGTTCTTTGCCTTTATCTTCATAAAGCACACTGAACTGCCTCTGTGTATGAAATGCTCTATATAAATAAACTTGCCACGGGTCACCCTGACTGAGTGAATAAGAGTGAAATGACCACTAACCACTTTACCATACATTACCATTCAACAGTTAATACAAGGGGTGTATATAACACAATGTTGAGTCAGGTTTGCACCAGACAATTGCTCAGGAATGCCTGGCTTTGGGGACTGACGGCATGTTCATCTATGGTGTGGTATAAACCGGTAGTCTATGGTCTGGGAGACACCAGCTCTGAACACACCAAGTCGCAGGCAGGGTTTGAACCCATGACTTATGGCTCTACCTCTCTCTAGCCATCTGGATTAGCTAGCTGAGCTATTGTGTTACCCCTATTAACTTAATGCCAACCTGGTACTGTGGTGCCGTTAGTGTTGTGAAGGAGGTGGGGGGAGGGAGCTGGGGAGGTGAGGTAGCACTTCATTTGTATGTGCTGACATCCATCACAGGTGTGACAGAGGGTGTCAGAGCCCATGGAGAGGAATTACTGATTGGAATTAGTGACTGGCCAAAGGCAACAGCAAGTAAACAGAAGCAAAACATTTTAAAATCTCTTGCAATGTTGCCAAGAATGGACTTACTTCTGTCGTACAAACTCATCTGTAACCAATTTCTTCACATCTCCAAAGGTGTCGTGTCTCTCTCTGGGTTTGAAGAGAAGGATCATGGTGGAAAATTAGTATGGGACTTCTAGGGTGTATCATTACTGTTCCGCATTTCACTATGATTACTGAACACCAGTAACACATTCATCCTTACCCAGGATCTACTCTCAGTTTCTTCAGGAAGTTCCACACGAGTGCTGGAGGAGTCAAGAAGAACAGGCATTACATCAGGCAATAATTAATTTATCAATTAAAAAAAAAAAAAAAAAAAGGCACACAAATGAGCCACGGGCACACGCACGCAGGCACACACACACACCTTTTTGTGGTATTAACATCCATAATGAGAGCATGACCCCACAACAACAAAAAAAAAATTAAACCGACAGTATGCGAGAGGCCAACCTTCTTTGACTACTCCACCCTTCATGAAGATGACGCTGAGGATAGTGAAGAGTAGACCATATTTGGGGTTTCCGGGAATCCTGGGAAAGTCACACACACACGCACGCACGCACGCACACACACAGCAAGTTCAGGCACATCATCTCAGGTCTTTTCACAGGCAGGTTTCAACACATGCTTGCTTGTTCCCGTTATACACACAATGAACCTCACACGCTTTAAGTACCTCCTCTCATTCAAAGGCCCCACTGGAAATCCAGGCTAGTACTAACAGCAAACAAAGATAAAGCACTGAAAATACTGAACACTGAGGCTGTGTGAACTGGTGCTCTAATGAAAAATAAGACCACACAGATTTTGTCAGACATGGTCACCACATCTGCATGGTTCGTCCATTATGGAAATAAGGATGTGTTCTATCAGACAACTTAGTACTTAACCAGGTTTTTCATGTGAAAATTCCTCTATTACATACATGTTTATGCTTCCTCGGCATAACCATTACAACCACAGGCATTGTTGGTCAATATTACTATCTCTGGTGGTCAGCAATAAATACATGATCGTGGATTTTTGTGGTAGAAGAGACACAAATACATTAAAATCGGTGGCATTATCAGCTTGGTGAACTTCTAAAGTGAGATTTCAGGGGTATGGTAGGTTAGAGTGGTTGTCTAAGGAGTGAGTGAGCCACTGATCTTGGATTGTGCTAATGCCTGAGCACGCACAGTTTTAAAATAAAAAAATGAGAGCAAGAGTTTGCTGCATTATTTGGATAAAAAACATATTAACAATACGCGGTAGGACCAACAAACACTTACACTTCTAATTTTGGCCAATACTGGTGGAGTAGCTAAAGAACTCAGATTCTAAGTGAAAGCCATAAAGTTGTGGGTTCGATTCCCAGTTGCCACCATTGTGCTCCTGAGCAAAACACTTAAAGGAGAAATCCAGTATGATTCAATCCACATCACTGTTGTTCCTGATCATCAAATGTTGTTGGTAGGGAGAAGAATGCAAAAATCTGATACAACATAGACCAAATAACAAAGCGGCAGCTAATGTTAACCGAATTGGGCAAAATGAAAGGTAAATAAAAGTAAGTTACTGTGCCCCATTCAGTTAGTGTTAGCTGCTGGTTCACTATTACATAGGTCTATGAAATGTTTGCATTCTTCTCCCTACCAACAGCATACAGTGACCTGGAAAAACAGGGCCATGGATTGATTCACACCAGATTTCTCCTTTAACCCCAAGTTGTTCAAGGGAGACTCCTTGCAATAGGAGCCCAATATTGCTCTGGATTAGAGCCTGAGCAAAATACATACAAAAAACTATTTTCTGGTTTCACCTACAGGTAGACTGGCTCTTCAGGCATAGATTCCAGTTTGTTGATGAGGATGTACACATGACTTTTAGGATCGATTTCCACCAGCTTCAGTCCAAATACCTAAATAAAGGAGACAAAAGTCACCTGGTTTATTACTTATATAAACCAATCCAAGTCACAATGTCACCCAATCTAGACTATACATAAGCCTATATTAAATTTGACAGAAGCCAAAAGAAAGATCTACAACAGCTCCCAGATGATTTAATACACATGTAGGATTTCACTCTCAGATCTTTATCAGGAGTATGTTTATTACCAGGCAGCTGGACTGTAAAAACATACACTATTTAAAAACAATGCCTAATATTAATACATTAATATTATATCATCGTATATGCATATACAATGGGATTATACAAATTTCACAACTCACCATCTCGAATGTACGGCAGACACGCTTCATGATATCTGCATGCATGGCCCTGTATTCTTTGATGACATGCTTTGCTATGTCTGAAAAAGGAGGGGCAATGAATGATAAGGTACACACAATACGGAGATCAGTACCTCAGACACCAGTCTTGCTGAAGCCTTTGTTTTGACAATGTTTATTTAGCCATGTTCATGAAATTAGATAGGCCTTGACTAGACTAATTCCAACTTACCTGCTCTTCGTATAGGCACTTTTCTCTGGTCCTTTATTAGAATAAACTGGACAACCTCTGCTACCTTTAATTTGAAGGGGGACAAAAGTAATTGTAAGAGAGATATTAGACAGATGTATGCTGAGAGGGGGCCTATACTATATAGTGGGATTACTGGTTTACTCGGATAACTTTCGGAGTAACCACTGATTGCCAAAAGAACATTACACTGAGCATCTGTTGTCTCTGAAATGGCAAACTGTTTGGAGATCAACAGTTACACCTGAAGCCTTCTGGGTTGGCCAGTAACCTTGCTTCGTAGTATAGCCCCAGGAACTGTAAGGGCTGCCACTGCTGTTGGCTATTATGATTTCTTGGACGGTTGTCATGGCACAATACCATGAGGACCTCAGAAAACAAATAAGGAGGCGCATGATTGTTGAGGACGCACTTTACGGTCGATCTGGACCGGCGTAAAATTCTCCCGCGCCCGCTGGAGTTGGGTTAATGTTGGTTGGCTGAAGGACACATCCTCATCCTCATCATCTTCTACTTCTGCTTGTGAACGCTGCAGTTGAAAAGAATAACGTTAGGTCAATAACGACACGCCTATCGTTTTACATTATTGGCGTGTAGACACTATGAGGTAACATGGGTAACATTAACTACTACTAGTAGCACAGCAAGGAACTCCAGTTTCCACGTAGGGAAGCATGTTCTTACATTTGCTGCCGCTTTGTTTTGGGAAAGCCTCTTCCTCTGTGACATCGTGACCCAATTCCTGAGGTGAAAACATCATAGATTATTGTTTGCTTGAAGTCAGCCTGGAGAAAACTTAAGTGTCATTATCTCGATCCTACCCTCTATTAATCTCATCGTGGCCATTCGGCTAGATGAGCCAGCTAATAACGTAGCATGAATTAACATGACGTTTTGTCAACGCTAACTATAACTTCCCCAGTGTTATCACATAACCTAATGTTGGCGACAGGGACGCAAGGCTTCGCAGCTTTTGTATACAGCACCAGCAAGAAGATGCCAATTAAACGAAATTATTCAGCTACATAACAATACAAAAAATATTAAAGATTTCTTAGTTTCCTAAATAAAAAAACTCACTAGACACTCACCAGTTAGCCAGCTAAGCTAGCTTCCCGCTAGATTCTGAAACGACGCTTGAAAATGACGTAAATCAAGGCGTCATTGAAGAGTAGCTTAAAGCCCAATAGACAGTAAAAGAAATCGAAACTTCGGTCGATTTCTAAAATATTTGTACGAAAAATATATATTGTAAACTATTTACCGTTATTCAGTCTCTCTGTGTCATGGGTTGAACCTAACTGTAAAGAGATATTTTCGGATGCTAACACATCACTAAATAGGCCTATAGGTTGACTCGAACCGAAATGTTTTGGATGTGGAAAGGAGTTGATCAGTCCACTTCGAGCACACGGCTTGAATTTACAGTTTAAAGCAACTTTTTAGACACCCAGAAAACACATCCAGATTTAAATATTTGAAGAAGACACACGACTGTCGTATTTGAATGCACTGCCCTTAAAACCAGCATAAGTATATCTGATCTTTAACAAAGAAACCACTTGGAGTGATGCTTGGGTGTATACTCTGGTTTTTGGCTTAGGGATTCCCGATGTACAAGTAACAACAACAACAAATCCGGGCTACTCAAAAAGAATGCATTTCATTCTTTAGGCATGCAGGCAAGTATGCATGTTTGAATAGCCTAAGAAGATGGAATAAAGACTTAAATGCATCTTTTATGAGTGCCTCGGGTTTTTATACAACGATTGCCCCGCAAACGCAGCCTACTATCGTGACTACCTACTACAACTTTCCTCAAAGTTACGTCAGCGTTTATGTGGATACGCCTCCTTCTCGGCAAATAATGTAATTGCCAGTAACTCTTTCATCCAAACAAATGCACGCTTATAAAAGATGTGACCTGTAGTTGCCCAAACGACATTGAATGCAGTGTAGTCGGATACAATGGGACTCATTTGGGAAATCAGTCTTGCAACTTTGGTGTGTATTTTGCTTACCTGTGTAAACTTAGCGGAGATGCGCGCAGGGATGAACAGGCATGACAGATCCACACAGGTAAGACCACAAAATCAGTACCAATATAGTCAGTTGACAAAATTATAATCCAGTTATTGTTGCAGTTTTATCTGGACTTATGAGAATATTAAAACTTACAGTATTTTAACATTATAAATTATGCTACTATATAATTGTAATAATGTCTCATAGGCCTATAGTATAGTTATTTGAATAACAAAAACATGTTGTGATATGGAGTACATGACATGATTTTTAAAAAAATTGAAAAGTTATGGTCAGGTTTTCAGTGCTAAAACTCCATTTACCGTTATATAACCATCAGTGCTGAACATCAACTCTGCATTCCACAAATGCATTCCTCATATACCGTTCACTGTACCCCCCTCCCGTCATCCAGTTTATTTATGTGGATTTGATGTACTGCATGCCAGTTGAACAGATGTTCCAGTATAACATAACATTGCCCACAAATTACACACTACTCACTAATACCATCTTTTTTATGTATTTTATATTTTAGAGAAGATTGAAACTATAAAGTGAGCAGATAGGGAATGATGTGTGTTAAGTACTAATATTTATCCTAGCTACACACCTTTGCAATGGAAGATGGAAGGTTTGTCTGTAGTGTCTGAAATTCTGTGACAGTTTAACCTCTTCTTGCTTATGTGACCTCACAGCTGGAAATCACAGATTTTCATGTGAAGAGCACTGTGGTGTCCAGATACGCACGCACCACCATCATCAGCACTGTCTTCAACCAGCTGCCACAGGCCACGGAAGCCACCTTTGAAGTGGACCTGCCTCCTTCAGCCTTCATTTCCAACTTTACTATGTAAGTAGTAGTGATTGAGCTGACCGCCTACTCTGATAATGCACACACCCCAAGGGGCATGTCATATCCTGTCATGGCAACTTGGCTTGCTCTGGAATTTTTATATCGTGACTAGAAGTTGGACGGATGGTCACTGTAATGGATGCCATGCCTTTGGCATGAAGCTGTGAAAGAGGTCTTTGTGTGCACAAACACGTGCACACACACACACATGCACACACACACACACACATACATACTCACACACACACACACACACACACAGGCGCACACACACACACACACAAACACACACACACACACACACATTTGTTTTCTCATCACTGGCTCACACACACACACACAAACAGTAATCCTATACACTCCCACTTATGTAGTTCTCGTACAGCCTCACAGTCTCCTAGAGAAATGCACATTGCCACACATTAATCTTCTACATTTCTAGCTGAAATGACCATAAAGTGTTACAATGTTGCTTGTTGGGGGCGTTGTATGGATGTTCCAAATGTCAATTCACATCCATTACCTTTTTAGCACTTCCAATGGAACGGAATACGTGTCTCAAGTCAAGCAAAAACAGGTGGCCAAAAAAATCTATGATGACGCCAAGAAAAAAGGGCAGACGGCAGGACTGGTGGCAACAAGGTGAGAAACCATCATGGTACATATCCAAACGACTGTCCCGCAAACGCAGCCTAGTATCGTGTGACCACCAACAACAACTTTCCTCAAAGTTAGGTCAGTGTTTATGTGGACACACGACGGGTGGCAACAAAGTGAGAAACTCTCATGGAACATACAAAATTTTGTTATGTTAACATCTAAACAAGTGTTTCCATCTGCGTACTGAGCTTAGAGCTTATCCTGCATGAAACCCCAGTTCCACTTGCATCCTTGCTTCCTTTGAGTGCTAGATAGATCAATGCATACTTCTTTATTCATCCCAAAGGAAATTGTGTCCTCCAATAGCTTTTATGACACAAGTGCACTTTCAGATTATGAAAAACATTCAGTACGTGATGGTAGTTTTAAGTCAGTAGTTCTAAGATCAGACCATGATCAGTTCACCCTCAGCATAAGGGTCTGTCTCCTTAGTTGATTATATTTTTTATGCATATATTTGAATATGTGGTTATGACATGTTTCTCCATTCTTAGGGTTAAGAATATGAAGACACTGTAATTTTAAGAGTATATCTAAAATAAATGTGCCATTCTGATTCTCTGAAACTGAAGAAGGGTGTTTGTGTGTGTGTGTGTGTGTGAGAGAGAGAGAGAGAGTGTGTGTGTATGTATGTATGTGTGTGTGATCATGTGTGTTTGCATGTGTGCAGGTCACCGCTAATCTCAGGATCTGTTCTAAACTCCTGGGCTCTCTCCCCCTTTAGGAAGGAGTTTTCAGACAAATTCAGTGTAGCGGTCAGCGTGCCCCCCGGTGAGCGTCTCTCGTTCAAGCTATCCTACGAGCAGCTCCTGGCCCGCAGACTGGGCTTCTATGAGCTAGTTCTGGGCCTGAGACCTGGGCAGCCAGTCCGGAATCTCACAGTGGATGTGTCCATCATCGAGCGCACAGGGATTGGTTACGTACGCGTGCTGCCTCTCAGAACTGGTCAGGGCATGTCCAATGCCCTGGAAGGTGGGTTGTCATGCTCATGTTATGTTTATGTTATGTTTACAGATGACCCACTAACAATGTTAATTAACATTACATTATAAAAATGATCAGTGTTGCTGTTTAAAACTGTCAGGCACAGACGAGACACGACCAGACTCTTAAACAAAAGGAGATTTATTTCAAACAGAATAGCTAAACACAGAGATAACGATAAAGCTCAGAAGTTACAGGAGAAAACTAACACACAAAAGATCTAATAAACGAACTGAGACATTAACGTAAGCAAACGGAGAAGCAAGGGGATAAACAATACCGACAAGGGAGTCCAGACTCGTTGGGCGTAAGGTACAGGAGTTCGCAGGAGTTCGCAGGAGACAGAGAAAGACACAACAGACAAGGAGTAAATCCAGGGAAGTAATGACGAGACCAGACATCAGGGGATCCGGGGAAGATGCTTAAATAGAGTGAAGACCAGGTGACATCAATCAATACTCAGGTGAATGTGATCGTGCACGAGGAAGTGATTGCGAACGGGGAGAGTGACTGTGAGTCTGTGAGGTAGAGTGAGGGGGCGTGGTCGTGGCCAGATCTGATGCAGACCTGACAAAAACATTGAAAAACCTAGACAAAATATTATTTAATATTATATTATTCCTTAAATTAATATTGAAGTAAAGGTGGGATGCCTGTTCTCTCTCTCTCTTTCTCTTTCTCTCTCTCTTAGTGAAAGAACAAAGAAAAATATATCATGAAAATTAAGAACAAAAAAAGACATTGTTAAAATCTGTAAAACGATGACCAAGACAACCCTAATAAAATATCTAATAACCTAAGACTAACCTGTTAGCCGTTATTAACTCAACTGCATTCTTTCCCATTACAGAAACTGGTTCTCCTCCCCCTGCACATCTTGAGTTCAATGGTGCATCCAGAGCCCATGTGTTCTACAACCCTTCCATAGAGGAACAGAAAAGCTTAGGGGGACTCAATGCAGACTTTGTCATCAAGTACAATGTCATCCTCACTGACTTAATTGGAGATGTGCAGGTAATAAAGAATGGGGTGCCCCATTATTGATTTCTTATTAACACTATTTTTCCATATTTTAACAACATTGTTTGCAGAATGCCTCAACTCAACGCTGTGCTCCGACCCCACCTATAAATGGAGGCACACCCCCCACACACCATAATAAGTAGATAAACAAGAATACCAAGGATAAATAGTAACTTGAAACTACGAAAACAATAAGGTAAATTAGAACTTATACATATCCGGAGATGGTTCTGACAAAGTCTGGTTTCTAGCAGCACCTACTGGCCAGTAGGGAGAACAACATGCATTAGTGAGGGATTTGAAAGAACTGTACCTACATAATATTTATATTATGTATAGGTCCTACAAATTTTATCTCCACACTTGACATAACAAAACCACCCTCCAAGACTGTATGTTGTCCCTCTGCACACGACTGACTATACCAATATAACTATTGATTAGCCAAACACAGCTGATTCAGAGTATGAATTGAGTGAATTATACACACTTAAATAAATGTCTGACATACACCTTATTACTGATGCAAATAATCTGTCCTGGTGCTATTGGACCTCAGTGCAGCTTTTTGACACTGTTGATCACAGCATACTGCTACATCAACTTGAACACTTTGTTGGGTTCACTGGTATAGTTATCAGTTGTTGTACCTCAACATCAATATCCTTGACCTGTGGTGTCCCCTAGGGGTCGATCCTTACCATTCAACCTTTATATGCTCCCATCACCTAATGATTATGAACCCCTTGAATGTATGTCAGCGTATTGACCAAATCAACAAGTGGATGTCACAAAATTTTCTTCAGCTGAGCACAGATAAAACAGAGGTCTATTTGGGAAAAAAGATGAAAGATGAGAGGGATAAAAGAAACAATACTGTTTAAATATCTTGCCGTTTTCATTGCAAGCTAAACCTTGACAGTCACATGAAACAATCACTAAGTCAGCATTTATCACCTAAAAAACATTGCCAAACTAAAAGGAAAAACTAATCCATGCCTTTTTCCAGTAGGGTTGACTACTGCCCGGCCCTTTTCACAGGCCTGCCAAAAAAGACTACCAAACAGCTTCAGCTGATTCAAAATGTGGGGACTAGGGTCCTCATAAGAACAAAAAGAACAGAGCACATTACTCCAATTCTAAGGTGCCTTCACTGGCTCCCAGTAAGCTATAGAATTGACTTTAAAGCACTGCTGTTTGTGTACAAGTCTCTACATGGAACAGGGCCTGATTTTCTCTCTGATATGTTTCAGCTATATAACCCAATGCGAAAAATTTGCTGGTAAAACCTGTCGTTAGAACTAAGTGTGGTGAAGCAGTCTTTAGGCACTATGCAGTTCAGCTATAGAACCAACTCCCAGAGGACATCAAAAAGGCTCTTATTGTTTATTGTTTATATTGTTATTGTTTCAAATCTAGTTGAAAGACCAAGCTGTTGTCAGATGCTTTCTGCTAACTGCTGTTTCTATATTTAAATTATAATTTATTACTTAACTTTTACTTCATTTTATTACTTTACTTCTACTATTTTTATCAACTATATCATTTATTACTTTACTTAAATTTTCTTACTTTATTTGTACTGATTATATCATCTGTGTTTTATTTTCAATCCTTGCCTTTATTGTTGTAAAGCAATGCCTTGTCTGCTTGTAGCACATGCAGATTTGAGTTCAAGCTCTGTTCTTTTCTGCGGAAAAGGTGGTTCCACAAGTGATGGATGTCACAGTGTGTCGGGTAAAGTGTGCTCAGTGAAAAACATTAGCTGGTTGTGGTTGCTCTGGAATTAACACAGAATTATTTTGTGTTTAGTTGGTCTAACATTAAAACCCATAATTGCACTTCTTGCTGCCAGAAGACCTAGCTGTTACACCAACTGTTTTTCACTGACTTGGTCAGTGAAGTTTGATGCGGAATCGGCTCTTGGAAAAGGGAGGTTGTCGGTCTTTGTGTTTAGATGTTAAACATGTTTGTAACATGCGTGGATTTGGTCTAACGTGAGTTTGAGCTCTGTTCTTTTCTGAAGAATGGTGGTTCCACACCTGCTTAATTCTCTGAAAAATATGTATTTTTTATTTTTCATACATCATTTTGTTTATTTTACCTAATTTGTTTTCTTTTTTCTCAATCACCTTAATGTGATTTTATTTTTTATTATTCACTGTTCTTTGCCTTTATCTTTGTAAAGCACATTGGACTGCACCTGTGTATGAAATGTGCTATATAAATAAACTTGCCTTGGTAAAGCAGTGTGGCAAGTAACAGGCATGTATTCCTTGTGACAAAACTGAGACGTAATAATTGAATGTGTAGTTATCTATTTTTTTGAGAGGTTGTCATATTTGTCTGTCTCTTTCCTGAACAACATGTCTCAACCTTGTTTTCCTCAATGCCTGTGTTCCCTTCAGGTGTATGATGGGTACTTTGTACACTATTTTGCTCCTGAAGAATTGCCAATCGTGCCCAAGGAAGTGATCTTTGTCATTGACGTGAGTGGATCGATGTCTGGGGTGAAACTCGCTCAGACTAAAGAGGCCATGCACACTATACTTAATGACTTGCAGACACATGATTACTTCAACATCCTCACCTTCCACTCGTCGGTGGACATCTGGCAAAAGAATGGAACGGTTCAAGCCACAGCAAACAACATCAAGCGTGCCAAAGATTTTGTGAAGCGAATCAGGGACAGGGGTTGTAAGTGCCACTGTTTGTCATATCATGCCAATGTATTTACTTACTGTAGATGGCCGCCTAGTTTCTCTACATATAGTTCAATATTAGCTTACACTTACATACTTATACCATGTGGGGATGTGAATATATCCTCATCATCAGTATTAACATATGTGCATTTACTTCATGGAATCTAAATATTACATAGTAATTAATTACTATATAATGTAATGTCAGTGGTAAATGCTGTTTTGTGTCAATCTCTCCTGTTTCAGCCACAAACATCAACGATGCCCTTGTGACAGCAGGAAAGCTCCTGCAACAGTCCTCCTCTCAGTCAGGCACCCGGGGCGTCCCCATGGTGATCTTCCTGACTGACGGCGAGGCCAATCATGGTGTGACCAATAAGGAGCAGATGAGGAAGAATGCGAAGGAGGCACTTGGACCCGCCTCCCTTTTTGGGCTGGCTTTTGGCGACAGTGCCGACTATGGTCTTCTCCGACAGCTTTCTATGGATAACAGGTATGTGTCAATCAATCAATCAATCAGTCAATCAATCAGTCAATCAAGGTACATTGGTCAGTGAGTGACTAAAGGTAAATGGACATTTAAAACAGGGGTGTGGCTCGGAGAGTGTATACAGATGCCAAAGTGGTCCTCCAGCTTAAAGGTTTCTATGATGAGGTAGCCAGCCCACTTCTCTCCGATGTTCAACTGAGCTACAACGATGACCAGGCCTTTGACGTGACCCGCTCCCTCTTCCCGAACTACTTCAAAGGTTCAGAGCTGGTGGTGGCTGGTAGGGTACATCCAGATGCACGTGACCTCAGCGTGACCTTAAACGCCTTCGACATGAAAAAGCAGCTAACAATAGAAAATAATATCCCCATCTCCGAAGCGGGTGGACTGGGCAGCCCTGAGCCTAGAGAAATCTCCCAGCTCGACCAGGAGGAAATATCTGACTTTGTGCGTCGTTTGTGGGCGTACTTCACCATTAAAGAGTTGCTGCAGACTGCTGAGAACAGTAATGCCTCCACCCGCACTCTCCTGGAGCAGAATGCCACCAGCCTCTCTCTGAAGTATAACTTCGTCACCCCGGTCACTTCACTGGTGGTGGTCAAGCCGGATGTAAAAGAGAACGACACAGGGGAAACTCCAACACCAGACTCAACTACCAAGGACAGCAACATCAAGTCAAGCGCCCGCAGTAAGTCTAAATTAGGGGCTCAATTAGGGGTTAGGGGTTGATTATACCAAATCATCCAAATCTGGAACATATCCTTGGTGATGTCATCACATGAACAGTTTACACTGCATACACATTGTGTAAATAGGCACTTTCTGTGCATTTTCTGATCAATTTTATTTCAGTAATTTCAAGACTTATTGGCTTTTCATTCATTTTACAGGTGAAATAAAATCTGCCTCAGCTTTATGTGTTTTGTATTTTAGCCTTTAGGGCTTTCACTGTTATTTGATCTTTCTTTCTTTAAGGCTCCGGCAGAAGTAATTCCAGACATTCCTTTGCCTCTTCAGGTATGTGAGAATGATGTCTATGAACATTTTTGCCAGTTAGTGGTAGTTTCTCTTATTTTACTGAGGATGTCATCGTAATTCCAGCATATGGCGACCCACATTTCCTGGTGCACCTGCCACAACTGGAGACAAATCTGTGTTTCACTATTGATGGCCATGCAAATGATGTCCTGCGCCTTGTGGAGGACACTGAAAAAGGTACAGCTATCTCTGTCTCTCACACAGTCCAACCAATATTACATATGTTATGTTACTATTACATACTTAAATAACGCATACATATGAATGCAACAGTATAGGCATGAGGTAAACGGGGGGTTCGGTGTGTTTGGGGGGGGTTGTTCATTAGTATGTTCATTAGTTCTAGGGATTGCTCAGTCCAACTTCTTCAGCCAGTATTGATCCAATTCTTGTATCCAGTACTATATTGGATATGCAGTTGTTGGCCATAGAACTTGTTAGCCACACCAAGCATGAAATATCTCCAAACATGAGCATTATTCTTGTGAAAATGCTATTGAAAGTAGTGGTACAGACTGAGATCAAAAAGGGCAAAAGTGGGTAGTACGTTGTTAAGTGTGTGTGCGGGGAGCTCTGAACCTCCTAAACTGCTCATTCTTCTAATGAATACGCTTGAATGTTGATGCTCAAAGAAGCTTCATTTTGCGAATTATGCTCAGGCATTACTGTGGACGGCCATCTGATGTGGGCTCCTTCTGAGGTGAATCACAAGGACCTGGAGCGCACTTATTTTGATCAGATTGTCATGTCCAGGAGTGGACCCAAGGCAGTGGTGGTCACAGTGACACTGGACTCAGTGAACATCTCCCGCCAGGGCCATCCGGACAAGACCCTTCGTACTGACGTCATAGGCTCGATCCGTGACCAGGACCTGCGGGTGGAACTGGATGAACATCTCCGATGCTGGGTGGACCTGGGCAAGGGTGTGAGCTTCCTGGTTATATTTCATCACTACAAACACCCCAACTACTTGCAGCTGGACCACCTGGGCTTCTACCTGGCAAAGGGTGATGGCCTCTCAGTGGGAACTCGAGGACTGCTAGGTAGGGAGATGTATAGGAAATATTTCTGCCCTAAAAGCAAAGGTGATTCACTTAGGTAATGATACATAGGGGTAAGGAAGTAAATAAAGGAAAAAAAGTCAGTGGAACATCCCTTGGCATTCTAGAGAGCCATATAGTAATCGGCTTTTAATCTGGAATGAAGAACAATTAAACACTTTTTTAGGCTATTATGTGACAGCTTTTGTATAAAGTGCCCTCAATCTAAACAGTTTTCAACATAACTTAAGAACAATGAAAACTAATTCATGTGTAATGCAACCAAACCCGTTGCTTTTGTTGTATAATCATTCTCCAAATATACACAGCAAGCTAATTAGTTTTGTTCCCCTTGTATAGGTCAATTCCTGCATGCTGATATTATGATCAAAGAAACAGTGATGAGAAGAGGCCTGCATAAGGTGCAGGTCAAAGCTCCGACTGCACCTCTGTCTTTTGGGACGCTGCAGAGAGGCACAGTTAAGGTACCAGTTACCCTGACGAGAAAGATGATGAAGGACACGGTGAGGAAACCCCACGATGGACTCTGCTGGATGTTACGCAAAGCCGACGTGGACAAGATCCTCAACAAGCCCTATCAGGATTATGTATTACACAGTGACAGCTTGCCTTATCATTCCACTCGCTAAGTCTGGTGTATGTGTGCATGTGTGTGTGTGTGTGTGTATTGATTGCACACTTTTTAATATGGTGTTTTGTAGCTGCCGCAAGTACCACACCTCAGTGGACTTAAGTAATGAATCATCAGTCTGTAGAGCATTCAGCTCTTTTACAGAAATACCCTGATCACAAGTTAGAGAGAGGAGTAGAAGAGGTCACAATGGACATGCTGTGCTTTACAGTACTAGAGAGCTTAATTCACATATGTACATAAACATAGTGCCGAAATGCAAATGGAGGATGGGACAGACATCCCAAAATCCAGAAATAATCCAAAAATTATATGTGCAGATGAGTTTACACAAATTGATGTTTAAAAGAGTCACTTGAGACCAGGGCCAGGTTTCTCGATAACAATGGATTATCCACCATGATCTTTTGATCGTTCATTTGGTTTAAGACGGTCTTAAGAAACAGGTTTTGGTTCAAAAGACATTCAAGAGAAGGACTCTATTAATTCGGCTTGCAAAGCTTTTGGGAAAAGCTTTCTTTGCCCAGATCTCAGATGCTCAGAGGGTTTGAGTTTTTTTTAAAGCATAAGACATATTTTCCTATGACTGATAGTGTTACTACTACTAACTACAACAACCTGAAATTAATTTCACATTTTGTGAAGACATGTAGTGAACCACTTACGGCTGAGATATAAAAACCTAAAAACTCTGAAACAATAAATACACAACTATAAGAGTTTGTCATGTGCCTTTTTATTTTTAATATTTTTATTTCCATACTTCTGTTTGATTTACTTTGTTGTACAGGACATTAGGTACGGTTCACATACTAGTGTTTCGAATAAGAACCACAGGCCATCTAGTCATCAGTCCATAATGGTTGGGAGAGTTTTAAGGATAGGTTGTGTTGGTCTCTGCACATCAATCTCAACCAAATGACATGGCACAAAAAATTTAAATATAAAACATTTTCATACTTAAATTAAATAAATAAAAAGCATAGGGTAAACAATAGCGATATGAACGTAAGGATGGATAATCAAAATCCAAAATGTTACTTCAAACCTTAAAAGTTCCAGTCTTACCAGTTGTAGATATCACAAAGATACTCTAATGTCATAGATGTACGATACTTAGATGTGGTCCGTAACGTTCCATGTGGTCCGGAACGTTTTTAAATTGTCATGCCCAGTAATTCAGAGTTGTTAGCCTTACTCTGGTGCAGTATAAATGAACATTTTCCTTACTTTCATTGAATGATAGTGTTATTACCGGTGGTAGTCAGGGTGTTGTGGACTACCACATCCTTGTTATACTTCCTAGGCTAGTTACATGCCCTGGGTAGCACGCTCTGGGGGAAGTTGTGCAACATTTCTCAGACAATAAGCTATTTCATGGAGTGATGGCCTCATCACAGACTTGACTCGGCATTAGACATGTTAGTAATCATTACTGTCATTTCAAACTAGACACAGCTCCTCCGAAGGCATTAACAATCTCTAACTGCTATGGATCATTCCTTTTACACATAAAGATGATTCAATGCTACTGGTTAATGAATGGTTAATGGGAATGACTTCATTTTGATGCACTAGAATTGACCTATTTAGCATTTTACGTCTCCCCTCAGTAAAAAATAAAAGTGTAATTATAGTCATTCAAGTAGCAACACAGAACAAACTCAAATAAAAGCATTTGTTTTTAAGACATAAAATGGAAATCCCCAAACCACTAGTCATTTGACTCAGGGGCTCTAAAAGGAGAAGGAAGGGGGAGATGGGATAAAAAGAACACTTAATGAAGCACAGTTATGAGGAAAACAACATCAGTTCAACATAAAGAAAGGAAGAAAGAAAGAAGGAAGTGGAGGCAGAGAAGGGTTTGTGGGGGTAAAGTAAGGGTTAAGTCATGTGACAGGTTGGACTGTCCACATGTTAGGCTGGCATACTGTGGCAGTGGGGTGTCTGGCTGGCACCTCAACACTGGGGCATGTTGACCAGCACCACTGTGTGATATGACCATTATTAAGATCTTCAGAATTTCTAAGACTCTAAATCTCTAGGACTGCAAGGGAATAAAATGTCCTATTAAGCATTTCCCTGGACAGGGAGGTGCTAAACACCCATGCCAACAGTCTCTTCCATTATTGCACAGGTACCATCTGTAGTTCACTATTTTCTTTTGTTGTTGTTATTGTTGGAGTTCACAGCCAAAAATTCAGAAGGGGTAGGCAGGGTGGGCTGAGTTTTGGTCAGGGTAAAAAGATAATGGAAAAAGTGGCATCTGTGATATCATACGTATTCTGCTGATGACATAAATGGCCTAAGCCAATCACAGCACACATCCAAAGAGGCATCTCTTGACCTGCAACGTCATCTCCGTAAACACAATTCAGTAAACATCATAGGATTGTTAAAGTGTAGTTTCCTCAAGCTGTCACCAAGTTACAGTTATTCTTACAGCATGCTTGTCACTATGTCGCACTAGAAATTCAGTCATTTTCCTTCACACAGACACACACTTTTTCTCTCTATGGTTCTCATTGCTCCTCTTTTTCTTAACCTTGTTTTCCTTCCCTTCAAGCACATTTTCTTTTTTTTCCGCAAACTCTCACCCCTTTAGTTTCCTTGGCAACATACTGCTGTCCCTTTTTATTCCACCGTTAGGCTCTCACATCTCATAAACATGTGTGGTAAAAAAACAAAAAACAAAAAAAAAAAAATCACACTGTCGCTAAGAGATTCACAGCACCCACCTCTGCGCACAAAAACAGCCTATTTCTCAAACATATCAAAACAAAAATCAGTGGTCCTTAACCTAACACCACAGATATCAACGGTCCCAATTTTCACAGCCTGGTATAATCATGTTTACAGGTCTTGTGCTGCAGTTGCCCACAAACATCACCAAAACATCTCTTGATGATTGCTGACCGCGGTGGGAGCGGTGAACATGAGGCGTTTTTTATGAAAGTAGAGGATGTATGGAATCAGAAGAGCCTGATTTTAGGTCCTAGCCACTGAAGTTTGCGCCTGCTTTGGCATGAATGTATCTGAAGCAGAAAATGAGCATGCATATGTAAGAGCGACGGCTGTGGACAGTAGGAGTACTCTCTTCTGGTACTTGCTTGCCTGCTTTGAGTCATACATCCATCTGTCCCCTTCGTTTTTTTTTTATTTCCTTACTTGGTTGCCGTACGATATGAAAGGCATTGTATTCTGCTGTGTGCTTGAACGTGTTGGTTTTCCAAAGCTTGATTGTTGATGTGAACTGGTATGTGATGCAATCTGATTTCAAGGTGCTGTCACCAAAGATTTCAGAGTGTTGAGTATGTGTGTGTGTGTGTGTGTTTGTTTTGTGTATGTGTGTATGTATATAAGACAAAAAAGTGTGCATATAACAATGTAACAACACAAAGCTACCATGACATGTGTCTGTGAGTCACCGAAACAGCCTCAAACAAACACTCAGCTAAAAATGGAAGAAGGAGAAAAAAACAAAACAAAAACATAACAACCCAAAGGCAAACAGACGTCATGAAAGCGGACTCTCTCTTTCCCCCAAAAAAGCCTTGAGCCCCAACACCAGAAAAAAACACAGCATCACAGAAGGCTTGAGTCTGGTCAAAGCAAGGAATGTCTAAAGAACCACATAGAACCAAACACAGAATTAAGAATCTATACAGCATAGAGAGTGCAGCAAGAAGGGTGTGGAGGAGTTGTAGGGGTAAGAGGTGTCAGAGAGTAAAAGAAGGCGAGAAAAATAAAGTGTAGAAGAAGGCTACACACACGTGCCTGTGTCTGAGAGTGTGTGCGCAGAGAGAGGGAGGGAGAGAGAGAGAGAGAGAGAGAGAGAGAGAGACTGGGTGCGTGTGGGTGAGGAAAGGTGTGTGTGCATGAGATGAGGGGTTTTGGGGTGCAGGTGAGGGGTACAGGGTTGTACAAAGCTGTTCCACAACTTCATGTCTCTCTCCCTCAAACCCACGTTCTTTCTCCCCTCCCCTCCCCTCCCCCTCCCCCCCATCACCACCCCGCCCCCTTCTGACACACACACACACACACACTTGTGCTGCGGCACTGCTCACTGCTCGTCCTCCCCGAACACGTCGTTCTGTTTGCGCTTCATGTTCTCAAAGTCAAAGTCACTGCCCGTCATGCGCTTGTAGATGTCTTTGATGTCGTTGCAGGTGGTCTCAAAGTGGGTGGTGGCGTCGTATGCTCTGGAGGCAAAAATCTGTTGCGGGGAGAGAACCGTGCACAGCTCCACATTACATAAAAAACAATGAAGCTATGCTACTGCGAAAAAATATTTTCCTGGGGAATAATGAAACCATTCAGAACATGCAACATGAACTATACTGCCATACTGCCTAAAGGTCTGAGTGTTTTAGATCATTCCTACCTAAATATGTCAAAGTTAATTAATAATTAACTGAGCCATAGCGCATTTATATACGTGTGTGTTTGTGAGCGTGTGTGTGTGTGTGAGTGTGTGTTTGTGAGCGTGTGTGTGTGTGTGTGTGTGTGTGTGTGGGGGGGGGGGGGGGGGGTCACTGATCACTGACCTGGCTCTCAGATCCGTCGTCTGAGGGCTCATAGAGGTCGCTGATGGCCACAAACCTGCACAACCAATCAGAAGACACAGCATGTCAAATGAGTTCCTGCTGGGTGTCACTTGACTGCTCTTTGGCCTAGTTTGTAAATTGTATAACCTGGGACTGTCAGCAGACACAAGTACACACAAACAAAGCACAAAAGCAACTGATAGCCTGTATAAACCAGCATTTATACGCAAACTGAATGCTAATGTGTGGTTTTGTGTACTTAATAAAAATAATACACATGATTGATTGAACAAAGTCATTCATCATTACTCATCATGACACACTGCATACACTGTAACCTTTTCTTCAAGGTAAATCCACTTATCATGAAGTTAATGAAATTATTGAGTTCTGCTACTAAACAAAAACATAAACACAATACTTTTGTTTTCAGAAATCTTAGTATACACAAAAGGTTTGTTTCTAATTTTGTCAAAAAATTGATTCAAGTCTGTGCTAGGGAGCACTTCACCTTCACGCTCAGTCTGTGTGTGGTGCTGTGTTGTGTTTATAATTTTGTTGAGTATGGATATAGAGCTTGTAAGGAGACAGACGTGAGAGTCTGAAGGACTACTGACTTCTGGTCGATGGGCTCCAGCAGTTCGAGGGCGGGCTCAATCTCTGCCTCAGGCTCACTGGTCTCCACGGTGGTGCTGACGATGGCGATGTACTTTCCCTGGGCAGCCACGTTGTGGGCGTATGAGATCATACACACATAGATGTCTGGAGGCATGGGTATATATATTGAGTTCAGAGAAAGACATGCGAGACACAGAGTTTTATGCCATTTCAGGGTTATTTCAGGGCTGATCACAACCTTATCTCTAATCAATATCAGCGAGTATTTTCAGTGTAAAGTCACAAAGCAGAGTTTCTTATCCCTTACAAAGCAAAGCTGAGAACATGTGCTAATTGTGTGTTTATCCATCCTTGTAATTATTAGTAATACAAAGCTCTCAATGAACACAATGGGCGCAGTGAAGACTTTTTTGTTGTCACTCTAAACAATTACTAATTATAGTTATATATTAAGTGCTACATTGAATATGAATAAGTGTTAGCATTGAGCTCTTTCAGTGCTCATTTAGTGCTTTATCTGTTGACATGGTTTGACGCTGACCGCTCACCGGAGTTACGGTTGACCTGATTCTGGGGGATGATGATCTGACAAGAGTTGGCGTCGTTGGTGTTCTTTATGGGGTGGTTCAGGATACATATCACCCTGATCACCTGGCCTGCTTTCCGCACGCGGTCAGCCACATAGCTGGGGTCACAAATGAGCTGCTTGCAGCGTGCAACCTAGCCACCCAAAATCAATAGAATTGATCAGTAAAAGCAAATCTCATCTCAATCAATACAGGGGTCACTGGGGATAAAGATGAGCAGCTGGTGCACGGACCTCTCCCTCTGACTTCACTCCGACCACGCGGCCGTTCTCCATCACAATCTCATCCACTGGCTTGTTCAGCATGTATGTGCCACCATAGATGGCACTTAACCTACACAGAAATATAACAAATACTATTAGTTACTAATTACTATTACTAATACAAATAATATTTAGTATCACTGTTATCAACTAACAGTTGAAGCCTTCCTATGCAATTTTGTGTTTTTGTAAGCCCAGAAGATACCCTTACAGTCATAGATTTTTTTGTAATGCACACACCACCGTCTTAAACTCTAGTACATGAGGTACATGTGGATTTGTTTTAAAAACCTAAGAACCTAAGGATAGGAGCACATGACAATTTTCAAAGAGCCATGTTGATCAACAAGATAAGGTTTCTTAAGGCTCATGCTTCAGTCACAGCGGGGCGCAAGGCTGATTTCACCATATTACACCGGGAAACCAGCATTAATTAGTTTGCCATCAAAATGACCTTGAAGTTGTTATACTGAGTTTAAAAAACTTGCATAGGATACTTTTTGTAACAGTTCATTTAATGAAGGATGACTCGACAGCTCTGAGCATCCACCAACAATCTTCAAACCATTATCTGTGCATAGAAGCCACTGGAAATGGAGAGCACTCACCTGGCGAATCCCTGGGGCAATTCTCCCAGCCCATAGAGGGGATAGAGGTAGGGACTCTTCCCATAGCGGGCAAGGGACTCACTGTACAGCTTAATGCGGTTAATGGTCTCCAGACAGGGCTGATCCATGTAGCTGACAGACAAACACAAAAGACACATACAGTTATTAGCATCAGGTAAGACAGTACTAATAAGTATCAAAGCCTTTTAGCCTGATGAGGAGTACACGTGGCTTGATATGTATTGTAGCTTATATGATATAAGCTTAATATGTAGCTTTATACTTTGGGGCTTTTCTGGGTGTTATTAAACAGGACAGTGATGAGCATAGAGTGAAGAGATGAGAAAAAGATGGGGGGTTCTCATAGCCTGACAAGCCAAACCATAACATCAAAATGCTGGCCATGACCGATAAACTGAGCTTAATCCTACGGGCAGAATCGGTGGTTGTCCTTCAAACTGGATAGCGTTATGACCAATCAGAGCAACATCAGCAAAACAACAAATACGTCCTTCTTTGAAAATAATGACTTGAATGCCTTTTCCTGCTTAACTTTCAAAGAAAAGCCAAAGTCTAATTCTTCCAAAGTCAATGCCAAAGCTAATTCAAACGACCGCTATTCCTTTGCCACTTTGTTGATTTGTACCGTCACAGCCCTGACGTTATCATGCTGAGCCTCTCTCCAAAGATAGAGCGCTGTGATTGGTAGACCTACTATGGTAGACCTACTTAGGCCCCAGTTGTGCGTGGCTAGACGTACCAGCTGAGCGAAACTATGTTTTGGTGCATCTAGATTTCTGGGCTAAGATCCCATGGTAAGTCCTCAGGCAAGGATCAAATCTGGGTCCCTGTGGAACCTGTGTGTGCTTCTCTGCAATGGATCCCCCAGCTTTACTTTACTTTATTACAGCACTCACTCATCTGTCCTGTAGAGGGCTAAGGCGTGGCCCGTAAAGTCAATGACGTCCTGGCCGAGGTCAAACTTCTTGTACACATCTCTCATGGAAGTTGTTTTGGGATCGACTCCCTCAAAGGTCTTAGGGTCATTCTCGTCAAAGTTAGCCACAAACACAAGGAACTTGCGGAATCTTCTCTTCTCAAACATGCCCATCAGGTCTGGTATTGAGAAGAAAGTAGGTGTGCAGAAAAGCATAAAATAATCCACCAGATATGTAGGGTTAGAATAGCAATATCTTATGTTCTGTTTTTATGTGAAGAAAAACTCTCCATTATTTATTGTTAGCTATATAAATTAACCAGTGCAATATTTCCTCCAAAACAATACTAGTCAATGGAACTATGGAGCTGCATCTACTTTTATCCAAATTTTAAAGCACTGCCCAATTATCTGCTACTCTTCCAATGCATACAGTTAATTTCAGACAGGATCTCTTCCTCTGAATTTTAATATCTTTGAAATGCTGTGCAGTGGAGCAGACACTCACTGGAAGCCAGAGCCTCTGTTTCTGTGGAGGGCACCTTGTAGATCTTCCCTCCCTTGTAGACAAAGCTACCCTCCACCACCTTGAAGTCCAGGTAGCGAGTCACCTCTGTGTACAGCAGCATTTTCACCAACTGCCCTACAGTTTAGAGAAACATGCACCCATTTGAACACACGCAAACACACACACCTCAGACACTGGTTGTTTATTTCACACACACACACACTGTGTTAGTGCTTTACCATTAGCCATGAGGAACTTAGGGATGAGGTCCACGTTCCAGTCCCTGCCACGGCCCATGGACTCAGGAGGGCTGTCGCTCAGGCCAAAGCGCTTGTACAGCTGCGGAGAAAATTTGCCTTTTTCACACAGTTACATTTATATTACGTATTTCATAATTTACTCAGTGTGATAACCTGGAAGATGTTTAAGGTACTCACTTTATTTACCAGACACAGAATAAAGGATAACTCCTTTATGTGATGTAGTTATCATTTATATAAGGTAGACTACATTTTATCAGGAGAAGACTAGGCTGCAAGAAGTCTCAGTTTCAGCTTCAGATTGCCCAAAGACATGACTATGAATAGGTGTCTGTGGTCTTACCTCCTCCAAAGGAGTGATAGAAGAACTCTCTCCTCCATAGTAAGGGTTCCTGTCCATGTGAAGCACCTTCTTACCATTTACGGACATGATTCCAGACAGGATACACTCCTAAGTAAACAAGTAAGCAATACATTGCTTATTACCTGACCAACAGTAACAGATAGTGAATACATTATCTTCTGTAAAGTTAAAATGAAATTATGATTGAGCGTTCAATATTATCCACATTACTTATTATTTTAAAATTGACATGAGATACTGTCAAGTGTGATCAATTTCAGGACCTTAGAACAGAACAAGGCCTTAACATCGCAACTCCATGCTTTTCCAAAGTCTAACTATCATAGTTTTTCCATAAAAAATGGGTAAAGTATTAATTAATTCAGATTAATCGGATATGGTCATTTCTAAAACACATATGACCTGACACACTTAAAACGGCAATCAATCGCATCCACAGTGTGGAAGAGCAGTGCATCCTGGGATATGATCGGTCAGCCAGAACCCCACCCATGCAAATGAAAATGATCTAGGAGCCTCGCGGAAGCACTAAAATGACTGTTCACATCGCATTTGACTACATACACAGGATTATACAGTAATTGTGCCTATGGAAAGACTAGTTATTTGACAAGAGTTTAATTCCTCAATATTGCAGAGATTGTTAAGTCCAGGGTAGGTGCCGGTGGAGGATACGGCTATCGCTATTATGTAATTTTGTTGCCGAGTTAATGCAGCCCAATTGCTTTTGTCGCCGTCACTGGAAAACTTGGCAAGACTAGTGTAGGCCCATTCATTGCGCATCGCACAAGAATTCAATGCAAATATCATTTAAACTGTTCAAACTTACTCCAGCTGTGCAAAACTGTGCGGCGTATCGTAAGGTCGTTTGCCATTGATGACTATGTTACAACCTGCCAGTAACTGTGGTGTAATCAAGCTATATTACTGTACTGCACCAGATAATGAAAACATAACTTGATTCACCAGCAGCTCGCTGTCAATGGTGGTCCTGTTTCCTTGGGTTACTCGTACGACAAACCACGTAGAAAGTACTGGGCGTGTTACCAGGCCTCTCCACGTAGCATCTTTATTGTGGAGTTGAAATGGGTGCTATCTAAAGCATTTTATCCATTAAACCTACCGTGTTTTCAGTAGAACATCAAACATTGTACTCATTGGATGACGTGAAGGCTTATTTACACACTGTGGTCTGGCAGACCGTCGTGTTATTATTGATAGAGTTACAGTACCACTGTGTCTTCATCTGTGACTAAAAGCAATGAAGTCATCGTTAAAACCATTGTCTGTAGCCTATCAAAAATGTCGCAAAATGAGGATACATCCACCTTTGGGCATTATTTGATAATTACATTGTTGTTCTTATGTAACAATGCACAGACAGCATCTGCCTCTGTGAAAATATCATTTACAGCTTTAAAGTGTCTATCCTTTTGCAGTGTTAGATAAAAACCATGGACCCATCCTCGACATAGTGTTGTCAGTTTAGCCTCGCTTATGCCTTCTATCGACCTTAGAACGGTCAGGCTACGGGTACCCGGTGGTTGATCGTGCCTTACCGTAAGACCAGTGCCCAAAACGATCACATCGTATTCCTCATCCATTGCGTCCTTTCGATCTCGGGCTTCTCAGGCTCTCCTAGAGTCAATAAAATGGTCCTCGAAAAGGCGAAGTGGATAAAAATGCTTTTGGTAGATTGTGTGAGTCTTTGTATGGCTGATGAATTCAACCTCTGTATGGGAATCGGAGGAGGATGCGCTGCACCCGGCGAAAAGCGACGAGGATGTGACCCAGGGCACAGAACTACTCTCAGTAGAGATCCTTTCGCGTCTGAAAATAGGGCGTCGTTTTTCGTATTAATGTACCTCCTAAGTGATTGCTACCCTCTTCCTCACATTTCATAAAATTAGATAAGAGTCATTTGTTATGTTGATTAATGTTTTATCCTTCTGCATTACTAACAGCATACTTACTGGTACAAAACTGGTGGAGCTACAATTGTAAACATACAGTAGCCTTTGCAATCAGTCACGCACTTCTCACGTTTATTGGAGGAGTGACCTTGTTGCAAATACAGTGTTATTCCGCCTGTAAATCACTGCAAAAACTGGTATTCATCGAAAAGCATTTGTATCATTTCAAGCTTCGTTCTCTTTGTAGGCATATCTCCAGTCCGGCGATGGGGGCGCAGGTGGTAGAAGCGCCGTTCGGCAACCGGAGTGCTGCAGGCTCGAGCCCCGTTCCGCCCGACCTCATGTAAGTGTCACTGAGTAAGATAGCCACTGAACCCCAAATTGCTCCCAGTGAGCGGGTTGGCACCTTGCATGGCAGCCTCTGTCATCGTTGTGTGAATGGGTGAATGTGAGGCATACATTGTAAAGCGCTTTGCGTGCTTGTAGGAGTAGAAAAGCACTATATAAATGCAGTCCATTTACCAATGCGAAACCTAACATTTCACCTGACCAAAATATAAGCAAGGCCAACGTATTTGGAGAAGGCACATTATCTCATTCTACGAAGTTAATTTGATCAAATTATTGCAACACTACACTACTCAACACTGAACACTACTGAAGCAAGACAGACGTGAGGTGGAGTAACCAGGTGGTTCGCCACACACCTAATATCGTCGGTGGCGCAGGTTAACATTTCAGGACCATGGACAGCGAAATTAACTCTAGCCAGAAGTTTCCAATTACTTGTGTTTAACGATGTAGTATCTTAAACAATCTATACAGACCTATCTTGCACAGGATTGTTCTTTAATGCATCAAATGGCAGTGGTGCTTGAGTTTCAATTCCTTCATTGACATGGCACGAATCAGTCTAAGAGTGCTACGCAGAATCTTTGGTCTTGTTTATACTGCGCTAGAATAGCCTACAATGTAGGCCTAGACTATCAATAAAAAGGAACATCAGTAGGATGAGGAAGGCTTTAATGCTAAACCCTCATACAGAAACTTAAAACAAAACTGAGTTGGATGAAGATAGCTATGTGTATGAGATATGATAAGGCTCTGTGATGCCTAGATGCGATTAATTATTAAAGTTGCCTTAGCATACAGAAGGCTATAGGCGTATGGCAGATATTGCTCACAATTCATACCAGCACTCATTGGGTTAATGACTGCTTTGTGAAATACTCCTCAAAGTATTTGGAGACAGTCTTTATAGCACTTCAAACGCGTTGCAATTCAGACGAAAGTCCAGATTCTAGGTCCACTAAGACAGAATTCTTGGGCTACGTTTGAAAAAAAATCTTGATGTCTTCGACTGTTGATTTGGTGCCAAAATTTGTAGGCCTAGAGCTTTGCTGAGAGAATGCTTTCCGATAATTCCCTAAATGCTGTGCAACTTTCACGGCATACTTTCTTCACATGCAATGAATAGCCATAGCCAACAGAGAGTGCTACTGTGCAGTGTTACAGGAAGTGAAGTATTAACTTGCAAATCATCAGCTTAAGCAAAGAGGAGTCAAAAGTCCGGTGGCAACAGATTTCCCAGGTTGAGCAGAACTGGGAGTGTTCAGGGGGAGGTCTGAGTAGGCGAGGCAAAATATCCCTATTCTTTCCGTGTTCAGAGCAACAAAGAGCGAGTTTTGCTCGAGTCTTGAACCCCATTCCCATCGGAAGACTAGGATGGGAGAAGCGGAGCCGGGGAGAAGAATCTCCCCGGTGAAGAACTTTGTCGCAGGTGGAGTTGGCGGAGCGTGCCTTTTATTTGCAGGACATCCACTTGATACGATCAAGGTACCATAACAATCACAATATAATTCAGCCACCAGTGGGCCGTGGTATTTGTCTGTCAAACGTGCACTTAAGTTACTTCTGTGTCGTTTAAATTCTGTAAATTCTGCTTACAGGCATGTTCCCTTAGATGATACAGATCCAGCTATGGGCCATTTACGCGTAGTGATAAAATGCACCTAATCTCCCACAGCACTCCTGGCATAATGAATGCCAACAGAACAGGCTGTGAGTTCGCGAAACCGTGAGAGAGTACTGTAGACAAATCCACCTGCTGACTGGTTGCTCTCTAATCCCTGGTGACTTAAATCACCAGGACGATGTACCCTTTACGTTCCTAACTCGTCTAGGCACCACTCGGAGTTTGCTCATTGACATCTTGCCGCACTGACTCGAGTGACTGTCCTGTGACTTGGATCCCGTCAGTCACACGTCTGTTCTCTAGAAATGATTAACAGTTATCTCCTGTTGTTTATCACAGTATGTTCTGTAAGTCGATTGTGTTGGTCTGCAATGTTTTGTCACTTTATCTGAAAGAAACAGATTTAGTTGAGTTAAGGTAACGGTTGAGTTAGTACGATGCATTGTCGAGTGGTCAGTGTCAGCTTCCGGTGACAGCTGCTATTGCCGGCTACAACATAACGTCAACGTAAACAATCAGCACGTGCCAGTCTGTCTTATATTAGCAATCCTAGTTACTTGTCAGAAAAGTGTAAGCTAAAAGGGTTTCACGACCTATAACAATGTCAAAACTAATCTAATTAGCAGGGTAAGTCATTTAAGTTCAAGGTGGCAGTGCCATTCGATTGTGAATGGATGGCAACGTGGGTAAGGCCCATAATCTTTTTATAGCTTGGCGTGCCAATAGACCACTTTACTTTACATAGAGAATGTATTTTCATTTGACCAGACTCATTTTGAAAAAAAAAAAGACTTGAAAGAAATGGCGCTCATTTTGACAGGGGCAACCCCTCGTAGTTTATCTGAAGAATAGCAGACAATAGATAAAAGACTGAAAAGTCCACCCTATCCCAGAGGGTCCTCTTTATCAGGTGAAGCAGATTGTCTCTGTTTTAAGGATCTTATTTGATGTTATTTGACTGACACATGATGTTCCATTTGCAGAAATGTTTCTAAACCTATAAAGATCAATTGAAATTCATATGTGCCATTATAAATTTGTGAAATTTCATGATGTTATTCTCGTTTCTGAACAGGTCCGCCTACAAACACAACCCAAAGCCTCCCCCACCCAATATGTGCTCTACACAGGAACATACGACTGTTTTAGAAAGACAGTGTCCAGAGAGGTGAGAATGATGTGTAAATATGGTATTAAACAGTAGTAAAAGAAAATGGCTGTTCTCCATATATCCGTGTCTCTTCCTCTTAATCTAATTTCAGGGAGTTCTGGGTCTCTACAAGGGTATGGGTGCTCCTCTGGCTGGAGTTGCCCCAATGATGGCCATCAGCTTTTTTGGCTTTGGACTGGGAAAGCAGCTACTTCAGTCTGACCCAAACATCCCTCACACGTGAGTAAGCAGAGGAAGGTCTGGGGCAGGGGCTGCCCACATGTCAGCAGCCAGCAGTCAGCTTTTATAGAACAGGTGGACAAATTTGTTGTTCAGTAGTGTGTGTGTATGTGTGTGTGTGTGTAGTGTATATGAGTAGAGGAATGGACAGAGTACGCGTTTCAGCAGGTCTAAAAATAACAGTGTTTTTGCCCCCCCATGTCCACCTATCACTCTCTTCCATTTCACCCACCCCTTCTGCATCATCCACACAATGGCAATGGCATTCTATCAATGGCATTTTTCCTTGCCCACCTCCCTGTTTCTGTGCTGTGTCTCTCTGCAGGTATACTCAGATCTTCATGTCTGGCATGTTGGCAGGAATCTTCACCACAGTAATTGTAGCACCTGGAGAACGAATAAAGTGTTTACTTCAGGCAAGAGGATACTCTCACATGGTTACACTTAATACACTATGCATAAATATAGCCTAGTGCATTAGTCATGAAAGCCAGTAAAATAATGTAAGCAGGACCATATCCCAGAGCAATATGTCTGTATTTGCCACTGTCTTATATATAGTACTTATATTTGTGTGTTTACATGTATCTATGTTTATAAAACATTTTTAGGTTCAGTCTACCTCTGGTCAGCTGAAGTATGCAGGACCTGTGGACTGTGCAATCAGACTTTACAAAGAGCAGGGGATTCGCAGTGTTTACAAAGGAACCGTCCTAACTCTTATCAGAGGTATCAGTAGAGGACATTTGACATGTGTTGTTGTTTGTATGTCAGCAATGTCAGACTGATTTCTGGTTTCTAGTGCCTGCTACAAATAGTGCACAGTATGGATTTCAAAGAGGTCAATGAGTTCCATAATCATTAAAAACTTTGGGCACTAATCATGCAGTGAGAACAGACAGTGATGATACCAGTATTTATTAATTTAATGCACGGCATTTTAACATCCACAGAAACATGATAGAAGGAGGCTTACATCTAATTTTTAGACGTTTCACAGAAAGGGTGTTACTTTAGTTCTTCTACTGAGAACTTCAGGTGCACTAATTCACCAAAGCTTGTTTGTGTTGTTACATGGTATTAAATAATTAAATTAACATGAGTTGTGCATGTTGGTATTAGTGTGCATACCAACATTGATATGTGAATTGCACATGTCACATGCATTATAGATGAAACCTTTGCCAAGCACCTCTTCAGCAGTGATTATACCTACTCCACTATCTTATCTACCATTTCTTTTGTACCCCTCTCAGATGTGCCTTCGAATGGTCTATATTTCCTGACTTATGAGTATGTGAAACACTTACTGACCCCAGAGGGAGAAAGGTAGGCATTATTTTGACTCCCTATACTCTTATCATCTGATTTAAAGTAAAAAAACAAATGGTGTACGCTACAACAGAACCCATTCATAACTTATCTTGATGTGATGCAACCGTGACCATGCCACGCAAGTGTGATCAAGTAATTCACAGGCACATCCTGATAACCATGAATGGAAAACAGTATAATTGTTTAAACATGATTGTAATATATTCCTCTGGTTTTTCAGTATATAACTCTTTGTTTTTCCCAGTGTTCACAATCTCAGTACTCCGAAAATTCTCCTGGCTGGTGGAACAGCAGGCATCTTGAACTGGATGATTGCCCTTCCTCCAGATGTACTGAAGTCCAACTTCCAGACTGGTAAGCTTCCTAACCTGTTTTTCCAGAACCTTTGATCAGCTACTACCGATTTATGTAAAGTAACTGACCCCAGTATTATCTCTGGTGGTGTCTCACATCAATAAAAATTAAAGCATGAGAGTGAATGACCTTGGGTCTGAAGTTCAGATGCTGCCCCCTGGTGGTTACAAAATAACACAATAAAGAGAATTTGCACATGCACATTTATCAGGAATATTATGTCTAATGTGGGGTACAATCAAGATATTCCTTTGTATTGCACAGCTGCAGATGGACGCTACAAAGGACTAGTGGATGTTGTCAGGGAATTAATACGAGAAGAAGGAGCTCGTGCTCTTTACAAGGGCTTCAGTGCAGTCATGCTGAGGGCTTTCCCTGCCAATGCGGTAAATAGTATTCTACTTCTAGTTCCATAGTCATTTATTTAAGGGGATCCCTGGCTACTCATACATGTTGGACTTATGAGACTGACGTTGGCATCCGCTATGTAAGCATGATTTAAAGACAAAATGTTTTTGGTTTTATTAAAAGTTTAGAAAATCCTTTCACTCGTAAACTGCAAAGTAAATTTAGCTGATAAAAACATCAGTCTTATAAGGCCAATATGTCTTACCAGCCAGGGAGCCTTTTAAAAAGTCAGAGCATAATAAAAATGTAACATGTAAAAAAAAATGTAAAGATGTGATTATGCAAGAAATGTACAAATTGCGTCCTTGGCCAGCTGCATCATGGACAATAATACAGCTAAGCTGATTTCTTCTATGGTCATCATTGTGATGTAGTGGCAAGCAGGCGCTAACACCATGTTTTCCACTTTCGAAGGCCTGTTTCCTCGGTTTTGAAGTTGCCCTGAAGTGCTTGAACTGGCTGGCTCCTAATTGGTGACCTATGTCTGATTATGAAGAGGAGACCCAAGTGTGCCTCTCCTAGCACATAATAGACATGTTTACTGGACTGGTTCTTACACTCTAACAGTACTGTTAAATATTGTTCTATTTAAAAGTGTATGCAATATGTTCTTTTTATGACATGTAAAATGAGGTTTAAGACTGCAATGATGGTACATTTTGTTACCTAAAATGATTCTGGAACTAGTTTCTTTATTTCAACTAGTTGTATTTATGTTTCCTTTTTCTGGGCCAAAATGCAGACAATTGTGCAAACATTTGAAATAAAGAAACATGCTTTGCAGAATGCACAAGGAAACTTAAATGCAGTCATATGCCACCTATAAAGACATGTTGCACTTTTTAACAATAAGTACATTTTTAATTATACAATTTCAAAACCATGTAAGATGTCCATATCTCATAACAGGTAGGCCTGTTTTTAAGTGTAAGCTATAACTACACACATTTCTGTCAGAAATTGGCCAAAACATGCTACTAGGTTACACAAACAACCAAAAAAAAATTGTTGCTATTTGAAATATGTTTTTGGAAATGTGTACTCCAAGTGAATGTATATTTTTAGCATTCAATCGTCTGCTAAATTTTAATGTCATTTTTATTTCCCTAGTTTCTTTGAAGGTATTTGTCCACATTTTCAAATAAATATTTTATTAACTTTTCAGTGTCTTGGCAATATTGTCAGGTGAAGTTCACTGACAGCTTGCATGTTGTCAGCTACCTTTGACCTAATCACATAACTCATTCTCCTAAGGTATGAGCAGAGCAGTATAGAAAACAGCTGCTTTAAGGTTAGATAGATAGATAGATAGATAGATAGATAGATAGATAGATAGATAGACAAATAGATAGGTAGATAGATAGGTGTTCAGTAGCTTACACAACATACACATAAGCACACACATGACACACACACACACACACACACATACTTCAAAAATACAAAGGAAGAAATCAATTGTGTGCCATACAGTAAAGTTAGGTTTGTTAGGTTAGGTTAGGTTTGTTCTCATTGGCCTGGGATGTGATGAGTCTAGTGTTAAATATCCTGTTTAGTTATATCTAAATATGGCAGAATATCTAAATGGTATCTAAATATGGCAGAAAAACGATATAAGTGGCAACGATCACACTTGGCCATTGAACAAATCAACAGATTACAATAACGTGTTTTGCATACATTATGAAACTACAACATCCATGCGTCCCTCCAGGGTCATAGTCTGTCAAATCACTTCCTGTGCCAGAATCTCTACCTATCAGCTGACGGGAGAGAAGGTGAGGGTGTTACTTCTGTGTGAATGGACTTGAGTATTTTACGTATTAACAACTATTTAAGTTATTCTAAATTAATGATGAAAATTCTCTGGATAACTTGTATAGACATACAGTTGGGTTCAATCTTTGACCTTTGGTCCAAGTCTTCTGAGAGCAAACTAGCTAACATCCCGCCTTGCTGCGCATGCACTAACGTTAGTCTTCTTCGCAGCTGGACCATGTAGCTGCTAACACAACATTGTTTTTACGTTTTTATGTCCAGTTGTAAACAATAACAAGTTAGTAAATTACTTAAAGGTTTCGTCAGGATGTGAGCAAAGCCTCGTATTAGTCAGACAAGTGTAGATAAAAGGATACTGAATACCTGTGGCAGCAATACCGTGACTTAGCTAACGTCATTTTGATCTTTAACTTAGTTGTTGTCTCTCTCTGCAATTCCTCAGGGACCATGATCAAACTATAAATTTATGTATTTCACTTGTAACGTTAAATGATTCTGGTGCAATACTGTCGTTGCTTGGATCGAATATCATATCACCTTAACGTTAACCTGCTCTTGGAGTGTCGTCTGACTCAGCGGTGTGGCATAAAGTTAGATACAAGTGAAGGCTATTTTTTCCTCACCACTTCTCACTCACATCTAATGATCTAGATCCAGATCTAATGTATGATTATTATCATTAGCCTATCGAAAACTAGGTGTTTTATACTTAGCATGCCAGATTCAGGAATGAATGTCCTTGTGACATGCGGTTATATTTACCTTTCTGCAAAACTTGTAGTTTGAATGAAGGCTCTTGTGCAATGCCCTTGGAGGTGAGTTGGCCATTTCCACAGTGCCCCCGGCTGGGATGGAGGATATCAAGCTCCCTGGTCATGGGCATGGTGGGATCCTACAGCTTCTTATGGACCAGTAAGTCTTCACAATTGCACCTTTACACATATTTATGCTACTCCATTGAAGAGATGTTTTAAAGAGGCCCAATTGCCTTTGTCCTCC
The DNA here is from genome assembly GCA_015244755.2 of Tenualosa ilisha. NCBI lineage: Eukaryota > Metazoa > Chordata > Actinopteri > Clupeiformes > Clupeidae > Tenualosa > Tenualosa ilisha. Next base: position 2,107,874 of record PYXC01000315.1, read on the forward strand.
TTTATGACTCCTGACCCCTCACTGTAGGGTACATGAACTACTTGAAAGTACATAACCAGAATGTTCTCCTGGACTTAATTGATCAACGTCCCAAGGACCGACCTCTCATCACACTGTCAAATCATCAGTCTTGCATGGATGACCCACATATCTGGGGTAGGTGACATATTCTTTGGCATTTTGTTGCAGACATTTTTGTGTATGTCACCTGTTGAATCAGAATACCCTTGGTAATGATAAGGTATGGCAAGCTTATTTATGCCTATATTATACAGCACACTTCACATGCATTGGTGACATACAAATGAGCATAAAAGAACGTTGTTATTCCCTTGTTGTAGGTATACTGAAGCTTCGGCAGTTGTGGAGCTTTAATAAAATGAGATGGTGAGTTTGTGTGAAAAGCAGGGCAGTAGATTGATGAACAGAAAGGATTGAATTGCCAGAATGGCTTATTTTGCATCTTGTTTTTTAGTTGTCAGATTGCAGATAGTGGTTGTTCAGATGCCTTATTTTGCTCTCTGCATATTCTCCCTGGCCGTAGGACCCCGGCAGCCTCTGATATCTGCTTTACCAGGGAGTTGCACTCACGCTTTTTCAGTAGAGGGAAATGTGTGCCAGTGTGTCGAGGTGAGCCGACATTTCTTTCCCTGTTGCCTTATAATGTACATCGATTGTTAAAGGTTCGGATCATGTTCAGATTTCAGTGATTTTTTTGGGAGAGCAAAGTACGCTGTTATAACAGCGTAGTCAACCAAACTTGATGCCTAATTTCATGGAACACATGGAACTTCTAAATTCCCTTTCAGACTGAAAACAGCTAGTCATAAAGGGCCATATAATGTTAAAGAACTCAGTAATTACAGGATCAACCACTACGACGAGGAATGTCTCTTAACAAAGTTATAGAAATTCCAATCTTGATGACGCAAATCACCAATGTAAATGAGGCTTAAATGGAAAACTACTTTTACCTTGGTGTTGTTGAATTAAGAGAGGAAGTGCATGGCCACAAAGCTGTCATACACATGAAACATGGTTGTATTCTTCATATTTAAATCTTGAACTTAGAAATAGCCATTAAAAAATTGGCAAATTCAAACAAAACCTATGTAGTTTCATTTACCCAAAAGCAACTATAGTTCAAAAGAGGGCGCCATTTTGCCAAAATGGATTATTTCAATTCCCAGCTTTAAATATAAGGTGGTAATTGGGCATGTGCCACTGTATTTGAATACATTTTATTTAAATAAGAAAGCAGAGAACAATGACTAACACTCTGTCCATTTTATGACCTCTTTAAGTGATCTGAAACTTTGAGGCTTTGTTCTCTTGGTAGAGCTTGGTAGACCACTCTAGTTAAGGCTATATGTTCATCGTAAAGCATCACTGTAATTAAGGCTATATGTTCATCGTAAAGCATCACTGTAATTAAGGCTATATGTTCATCGTAAAGCATCACTGTAATTAAGGCTATATGTTCAACATAAAGCATATTTTAAAGCATTTGTTAAAATTCATATTCACACTTTTGTGTATGGCTTTCCATGTTTGTTGTTAACACGTCATTTTCTATCATTTTTCAGTGACACAAAATAAAGTGAGCAGAATTGCTGACATTACTTTTTGTATCACAGGTGATGGAGTTTATCAGAGAGGCATGGACTTTCTCTTGGACAAACTCAATCGAGGGGAATGGGTGCACATATTCCCTGAGGGTAGGGGAAGTGAATTAAACTACTGTGTTACCTGTAAGCACTAGATTTGTTATAACTTGTAGTTATAATATGTTTACCTGCTATCTTTAGGCAAAGTCAACATGACCCATGAATGGATACGTTTAAAATGGGGTGAGAGTGCTTTCATTATTTTTTTTTATTTTATTTAAATGCTTTTTATTACACAGTTTTGTAAGCACTTCGTTTTTTTTTCTTATTGTAGGAGTTGGGAGATTGATAGCTGAATGTAATCTTGACCCAATCATTTTGCCTATGTGGCATTTGGGTGAGTTAAAATGACTTAACCCACTATATATTCAATATGGATCCACTACTCTGATGTAGCATGTGAGCACTGATCATTGAGGGCTGTTTCTCACCTGCAGGTATGAATGATGTCCTTCCCAATAATCGCCCCTACATACCCCGAACTGGAAAGGTGAGAACCTTGGAACATTACCAATAAATTATTCAAACAAAATGTATTCACTTTTGCTACCTGGTTGCTATGAAGTCGTTATACCATACCACTGTTTGGTAACGTGATTTATCCATTTTGAATGCTGCTTATGGTGTGGCCAAAGTTCCAAAGAATCGTTAGTTGGTAGCATATCCCAGGATCCTGTTAAATTACTCCACAGGTGTTCAAATAAGATTCAGCAAAACAGTTCAGCCGTAGAAGTATGACGCACATTCTGAAAAGTGCAGTCACAACTGGAAATTCAACCAGTGGTTGTGGATATGTGAAATAACCTTAGTATTATACAACCCACTTTTTTGCAGAAAATTACAGTGTTAGTTGGAGAGCCGTTTACTGTGAAACACCTTGTGGATACGCTGAGAGCAGAAAACAAAAGTCAGGTAACTAGTATGATTTTCTTCTCAGACACCTTTCTTTCTGTATACTGCCCTAAGCAATCGTCCAGAGTAATTCCAACGTAGCCCTGTTGTACAAACTCGCTGAGCGCTGTCAGCAGGAAGAAGAGGAGAGTATCTGAAACAGTGCAGCTAATAATAAACTGTCTATGTGCTTTGACACAGATGGAGATGAGAAAGGCCCTCACAGACTTCATCCAGGAAGAGTTTCGCAGCTTAAAGTCCCAAGCTGAAGCCCTGCACCAGCGGATACAGAGCCAAGGAGGCTAAGGCCTTGACTGGCCCTTTTGATTTCCCTCAGGGACATGGCTTAAGAGAGCCAGACGCGGAACAAAGAGATGACCAGATCTACCAGCCTCCTGAAAAATCAACACAAAACAACACATATACACACACACACACACACAGACAAACACTGATTTACCACAGCAACAGGTGGACCACAAATATATCTGATCCTCATCAGATAGCCGGACTCCTCTTGTAACAGTGTTTCACAATCACCCTTGTGTCCCTCATGAAACACTCTCAGCTGAAACGACAGTTGAAGTGACCCACAGTGCCAAGTCCCTCAGGCTGGAAGCTGTATTTATCATGAGGGCTGAATAGTGAAGACATGCACATGTACCATTTGTAGGCAATCAATTTCTGATTGCCCTCTTGGGGTTACTGAGTGACTCAACCAAGAATTGGACTCAGTAAGGAACTTGGTTGTGGAGGGGAATAAGTATTTTTATAACTCACTATTTTACAGTGGTGTTTCCATGAGAGGTTCATGCCAATTTTTGCCAGTTTTTAAATCAAGTACTTGTACAAAGTTTAAAGTAGATGCAATATTTCGGGTTAATGAGGCAGCGAGTGAACTGTATTGTACTGTACTATATGTATAGGAAATATATAAGCTACGGTTCATATCTGAAAGGGCAGAATATGCCGGGTAAACACATAGTGCCCTAAAATGTCTGTTGCGCACCATTCACTGGAAACCTAATTTGCGATAAGATCAGTGTGATCCAGTGTGTGCAAAGCCATCTCACAGCTGACTCAATCATCCTCCCTCTAAAATGATCAGGCATTGGTACTCTATCTGACGAAAATGGTTTTAGTTTTGGCACACTGACACTCAAATCAGAAAGTATTGTTTGGCTTGCTGATATATAATGTTTCTGAAATTGTGCTATTATGTTAATGTTTTTTGAGTGTGTGTGTTGGTGCCATGGATCTCCTCTGTGCCCTTATCCCACTTGGTTGTTATGTGGCAGCTTGGTATGAATGAACTGTTTAATGATTTACCTCATGTGTTTCTGAACAGTTATTTTGAAAGACCTCTTGATTCTGTGCCCTTGCTCATATTTCCCCCTCCATTTCATCATTTTACCTGGCAGATAGCTTTAAATGAATTTATTGTCCATCTTGTCAGCATGTGATTTAACATTTTGCATCAACTCAGATTTTTTTTTTCACTTAAATAAAGCATTGATTTGAAAGTGCCTCAGTGTCTTAGTAACACTGCAGCCACCTTTGATTTTATGACGATGCACCAGATGGCTCAGTCTGCTCATTATTTGTGGTTCCTTGATATTTGTTGAAAGATTTATTTTAATACACCTTTTTCATCATTATCAAGTTGTTTGGTTCAACCCATAGGGCAATACATTGGAATATTGTGCATTTCAGTGCATACTGACTCTTCTACATCTATGGGCAAAGTATTTCAGACAACTTGTAATACAAAAGTTTCCTGTTGATGACTAAATAACTAGCTGGGGGAGTATGGGGATGTCTAGTCTTTAAAATTTTTACCTTTTTCACCAGTGATATACCGCCATAGGCTAAACGCAGAAAGAACGCTACCATCAATACAAATATTTATTGTCTAACTCTTGGATATACCTATTCTAAAAAAAAATCACCATGTGCCTTAGAGTTACGGCCCTAGGTACTCAGGTACTAACCAATCCTCCAGCTCAAATACCTCAGTGATTCTTGTCGATTGTTGTGCACGGGTCCGTCTTACAGACAGTAAAAGAAGGTCCATCTACTTTGACAGGTTCAGTGTCACGTGACTTGGCCGCACAGCTTCAGAGAGCACAGCCAGAGTCAACGTCCACAACGTCATTCGTTGAGGATCCCGAAGATGGCGGACCGAAAGATGTTTAGCTATAGCATCATTTTTGTCGTTTGGTTTTGTGTCGCATCTCTCGGGAAATGCAACGACCAAGTTCCTTTAATGGTGTGGTCAAGTGCAGGGTAAGAAGAACGTTAATTTTCTAACCCTATCGCTGTCTCTCCTTCATTTAATTGCTGGTAGCTGTCCAGTGCTACAACCTGCTAAGCCGAGCTACCATTAGCCACCTGCAGGGATGACATTTTGTCATTCAGCTCGATGCGCCTGTGGTGGGCTTTCTTTGCTTTTCTTTCACCCCAAGATGCATGGCATACCAAGGCTCTGTGTTACGGCAAAGTGTACAACTGTTATAATACAAAACTGACCGTATTGGAAACCAAAATAATAAAAATGAGAGCAAGATAGGTAGCTAGCTAACCCTCAGGCATCTTCATGAGCATGGAATGGCTTAACTTGGCGTTAGTTAGTAGGCTAGCTACTCTCAGGTTAGCATGTGCCTTGTTAAGAAAGTCATGCTATCCTGGCAATTCTGTTGAATCTAATTTGTGAATTACAAAGCTGGCCTGTCCTGTTTTTCTCCCCCAGTTACCCGCTGCCGTTTCAGACGCCACCGGCAGCGGGGCACGTCGTTTCCAGCTCTCAACTGGAGTCCTACCTGACGACGGTACTTAGTACTGCCCCACACAACGTGCTACTCTTTCTACAGGATAAGGTAGACATTTATTTTCATATCATACCAAGCATGGGCAGCACCATTCATCATTCCCTTATTAACCAAACAGACTCAACTGACAAAATCATATTGTTTCTCGTTATTGACTCACTTGGTGATTAAAACATAGTCTAATCGAAATCTTTAACACCTACTTGTGAATTTTAGAACAGAGATGACAGTGGTGTCCACTGTGATGCATCAGGCCCTACTCCTTTAGGTTGATGTAGACATACCTTCCCCTTGTTAGGGCCTACACTGGAAATCCACTTAATTACATGGATGGTGTTAAATTCTTAGCTCTAGTGCAGTGTAAACCTATTTTCAGAGGCCCTTTTCTGAGGCCTCCTTGGAGGTGATATTTGGCATGATGTACGCTAAAACCACAGATATTGCATAGGTTGACATGAAAGCTGATTTTTTTTGTGTGTGGAACATTTCTTTTTTAGAAAGATGTGACATGTCTTGTGACAAGTGCTTCCTTGTTCTGCTTTCCTTTCCAGTTGAGTGTGGATGATTTCACCATGTATGGAGGAGTGTTTGGCAACAAACAGGACAGTGCTTTTTCAAATCTTGAGGTACCTGCTACCTTCTGTCCCTTTTTCATCCACCCATCAGTCGAGTTACTGTGCCCTTGCCCAGGGGGGAGGGATCAAACAAAAAAAAAAAACAAATTCAGTAAATTGAGCGTAAGTCGTTATTTGAGCAAAATAATAGTTCCTCATGCGCTGTCCCTCTGTGACTTCTTAGGCAGCGCTACAGTCCTCCAACCCTCTGATGCTGCCATGGGTGGCTCGCCCTGCTGCTGGCACTGTGACTGGGATCCTACAGGAGCAGCTGGACACATCCCCTCTCTACATGGACCCTGAGACCCTTGCACAGCTCCGACTCAATGCCTCCGTCGCTGCCCTGCTGGTGTTCCGCCTTCCCTACGCCACAAGGTAATTTCTATATTACAACAGAGTTCTTAATCTGTCCTCTTGGGAGGCCCAATGCGGAAAGTTTCCAGGCTTGATTCTAGCATGTAAGTAATCTTATGAATGCTACTGGAGTCAGTATTGTCCCCCGTCTAGATAAACTAAATAAAGTGAGTGCAGCCAGTAATGAGTTCAGTCAAGTGTGGCAAACAGAGAAAGGTTTAAAATGTACCTAAAAGATACTAGATGTGGTAGATGTGGACCTCCACATTTTCTTAAAATATTCCATTGTCTGTGTATTGCTTTCAAAGACTGTTCAGTAATGTTTTGATGATCTATTCTCTCTCGCACAGTGCTGATATGATGTCCGCTAAAGAAGTCCTCAGTGGAAACGGTGAGATTGAGTCCTTTATTTTCTTGACCGTTTTCATTGTCATTTGGAAAAAGGAGGACATTGTTGTTAATATTTGTTTGTTGTTGTTTATGCATGCTACTTAAAGGTGTCAGATAGTGGCAGTGGAGTTGACCTTTGACTTCTGCTGGCAGCCTGTCAAACTTCACTTCTCCCCTCTGTGCTCTAAAAGCAACTTGTTTATTGGCTAATGTATTGTGGCTCTGTCCAGTCCTATTTATAAAGCCACAACTGTGCATTTAATAGAATCTTTTTTTGAGTGCACACATATGGACAGTCAGCAGAACAAAAAGAGCAATGAACAGGATTTAAGAGAAATTACAGTTTGCACCCTAGTGAATAGCTTATGTGTTTAATGGAATGCAGATCTGCTGATGTTGACATGTGTTAAACTGTGTTTGTTTTCCTGGTCTATAGATGAGGTGATTGGCCAGGTGTTGAGCATCATGAGCAGCCAGGCTGTCCCCTACACTGCAGTTTACACAGCATTGCAGCCATCTCGAGTGAGTAACCATCTGTGACCTACATGGTGGTGAAATATTGGAAACTGTTATTGTACGGTGTAATGGAGCGTACTTTAATTTATGTAGTAAGCTGCTCCTGTGTGGACGTACTGAGATCGACACCTCTCTAGCGTAGATGTTTATTTTGATGGCGCCCTCACTTTCGTCCACCTCTCTTCTTTCTATAGGTGATTGAGGACCTCTCCCTGGACATCCAGTCTGTAGGTGGGCGTTCCCTCCTGCAGTACTACCGCAACAAGGGCTCCAAGCGCGACCGTGAACGTGACCGTGACCGTGCTGGTTCAGATATCTACCCGCCCCTAGAGTTCAAGGAGAAGGACACGCCCTGCATCCTGCTGTGGGCCGAAAACCTCACAGTCAGCTTCCGTAGTGAGGACAAGTGGAAGAGGCACGACCTGTCCCCGCAGACCTTTGGAGAGGGCGCCTCCGTCAAGCTGGACGGCTCCTCTTGCAGCGAGAGCAGCTCAAAGTAAGGAGAGCACAAAGATGCTCTGATTTAAGCAGTCTGTAGGCCACAATATCATTGCGCCACATTACAGTTAGGCTCTTTGATACGATCTCACTGCAGCGACATACTGATTCTTTTCATGAAACCATCAAAAGGTTTTGCCATCACACTCCTTACCCTAAGTAGATTTCTCTGCAACTGACAATTAAGATTCTTAGGCCTGTGATTGTATGCAGCACTAAAAATATTAAATTGCTAAACTGCTAAATTTGAAGTTCCTCCTGGCTTCAAGAATTGCGTGCTGAGTAACTGAAGAGTGTGAAACTTCCACACTCAAAAGCAAGGCATTTCACACTGAAGTACCATAGAGCAACTTTCATAATGTTCCTTGTTTACTTCCAGGCTGGTCCTGAACTATGAAAACGTTCTTGGATTCCGTTCTTTCAAAATGATGTGAGTAAAGGTTAATAAAACCAAAAGGCTCCCTGTTGACCAACTCCAAGACCAACTCAAGCACATGAGCTATAACTTCACCTTTTTCCTCTCGTCTAGCTTCGCTATGAGCCAACGCCACTACACAGTGTCCGCCCGCCGCTGGTTCACCTTGGACGAGGTCATCCTGGAGTATGAGAACAAGAAGGCCACCTTCAACGCCAGCCGCTCCATCTATGCGCCCGCCGAGTACTCATACCGCTGCGAGTCGGTCAGCAGCTTCCGCTATGCCCAGCTCACACCCAGGACGTCCAAAGATGCTGCCAACATGTGGAGGGTGGTTTTTGATGACTTCCAGGTAGTTGGGGCTCTTGTACTATGAGTGCTATTCTAGCTGTGTCTTCAGTGCAGAGGAGTGAGATTAGGAGCAATAGAAATTACTCACCCATTGGTCTAATATACCTTCTGTTTAATGGGAGGGAACACAGATATGTAATCATATGAAATATGTGTATCTGCGGTGTAAATTAAACTCTCTCTCTTTCTTTCTCGTTCTCGTTCTCTTTCTCTCTCTCTCTCTCTCTCTCTCTCTCTTTCTCTTTCCCTTTCCCTCACTCTTTTCATGTACATCACAGATCCAGGGCTTCAATGTGACACGGAAGGAGTTCTCATATGCCAGTGACTGTGCGGGCTTCTTCACACCAGGCATCTGGATGGGCCTGATGACCTCCCTGCTCATGGTGCTCATCCTCACCTACGGCCTGCATATGATCATGCAGCTGCGCACCATGGACCGCTTCGACGACCCAAAGGGACCCGCCATCTCCGTGCCCCAGACTGAGTAGAGCCCATGAAACAACCAACCAACCAGTTGGCCAGCAAGGCACTGGCGTCTCATTTGAAACCCACCCCCTTTTCCCTTCATTTCCCTTCCTCTTCTCTCCCTTCTGTCACGCTAACACTGCACTACCCATTACCCCGTGTGTGTGTTTGCCTTTTACACTTAACATCCAACATCTCATCCGCTCTCCCCTTGAAATGTAAGGCCCATCCACACTCGTCCACATTCCATGGAGCATTCTTCTGTCATTTTTATTTAGTTTGTGTAGTTTACTTTTGCCCTGATTGCTTGATTAATTTGGTTGATACATTCCACTAATTGACATTGTGTAGCTCATTATATGATGTGACTTGTCTGTTTGATTATTTATTTATTTATTTATTGGGAATGATGCATTCGTAGAAAGGGCTTGTTTACATCTCCACTGTTGAGGCCCACACTTTGTTTTAAGGATACAACAAAGAAGGAAAGTTTATGTGACTTCAGGATACTATTTTACATTACCTGAGGGAAAAGCTATGTCAGAGAAGTATTGACCTCTGCCTCTTTTGTCAGATCATCCATTTTTGAACACTGTACATCAACCCAGACAGTGATTTGCTTGTGTTTATCAAGAGGGAGGATGGATAAACCTCTGTCCCTTGCACTTAAGGTATTGGCTAGAAGGGCAGATATTTAAAGATTTTGAAGAAATCAAACCTCAAACATTATTTGCAGCCATGTGCAATAACACAAGAAGGGATATTGTCATTGAAGTTTCATGTTTTTGTTTTTGTCTTAACCAGCCTTTCATTGGTGCAACACTTGTCTACAGATTAGCTGTGTCGTATGCATTACATTTCAATCATTCTATGGGTCCTACACAATCATTTCAAGCATGGGTACATTTCTATTGTTTGTTTGTTTACCTGTGTGTATTAGTGTTTAAGAATTTTAAGCCACTGCAACTCCATGCCAGTCTGGTAAAAGCGTGAGTAGGTACAGTCTGAAACATTTCATCTCTGGGTCAGTATGGAATGGTCTGTGTTGATGTTGGCCGTTTGACCTGAAATCATTGCTGTGTTGAAGCCATTATGACTGAAATAGATAGCTGAGATTGTTGTGCAGCTGTAGCCATTACACCTCAGAGAGCTACTAGGTAAATCTTGACCTGTCATGGCTTTGAATTGCCTAGTTTATTGGGGCAGAGAAGGGCAGTGCATGTCATTGTAGTTCATATTCCCCATCAAATGTTTCAGAGAGGTGCTGACTCTGATCTTTTGGGGAATCTCAGTCAGACATTTATAGTGGAACTTACACTCAGGCTTCTACCAGCATATGTGCAAATGGTTTTGCTTCTGGTGGTATGCGTTATTAAAACTTGCTGTACAGTGAACAATGCTTACTCCATGCGATAAGTTTTGAAATATTGTAAATATGAAGAGATAAGTATAATGCTGTATTTCAGTCAGACATTTATTTAATGGGTAAATCCTTGACTTGTGTTTTGTGGTTGTGTGTGTGTGTCTGTATGTATGTATGTGTGCGTGGGTGTGTGCAGTAACTGTAGTCACCCTGTAGTTGATGTGTTTTTATGGCTCGTCTGATCACTTCTGCATAGAGCAAACATTGAAATGCTGTTGTTAGTCATATTACACTTTAAGGGAGAATTATCAGCTGTTGGACCTTAATGAGCTCACTACTGACAGGCACTGCAGATGTGCAGCCCAGGAAATGAAAAGGGATATACTGAAGATAACTAGATGTATAATGAGGTGTATGCTTGAAAGGGATCGGACTGTACTGGTTATCAGTGTGAATTGATTCACTTGTATGTTCTCAACCAGTAATGACATGAAGAGAATGACTCTCAGTTAAGAAAGATTATTTGAACGAAGTGGAACTATGTAATTATTGTTGAATGTTGTGAACAGAGAATGCAATAAAATGTTGGGAAAAAAAATAGCCTTACCGTTATTATTACTAAATATTCTTGTCTCATATCCACCGTCTTCAATGACCACACAGATCTATATTTGCCTTCATTGTGATTAAATCAAATCTTGTTGCAAAGAAAAGGCTATTATGCTTGAGTGCTTGGTTTATCAATGCTGGTGAAAGTGTGCTGACTTGTGGTGAAAACAAGAACTACAGTAAGGCTGAAGAACCATTCATTTCGATGTTATTTTTGCATTAGCAATAAACCAGTATCCAGTTTTGAACTGTAATAACTTCAAAATACAATACATGTCAAATTAAATTGTTAAGCCTATTATTCCACTGTATATAAAATCAATAATCATATTATTCCATAATATTGTTATTCCATATTATTCCATAATATTCCAATTAGACCAATTATTCCACTTTATATCAAATCAAGATCTATGATAGTAGTAATAATAATAAAAATTACACCCTACTGTGTCTGTCGAGGGGCAAAAAGACCAGATGGTCCTTTCTTAAAAATGAACACAGAGCAGCCTCTGCTTTCATTACCCAGGGGTCAGAAATGAGACTTGTATCACCGTCCTGTGTGTGTTTGTGTATGTGTGTGTATGTGTTTGTGTTTGACAGTCTGACAGCTGAGAACAAGGTAATTGAAAATGATGCTCTCTCGAGGGAGGTTGCATCCTCTCTGCTTTCGGCACATTGTCATGAACACCGTCTGAAGGTTGCTTTCAAAATGTCTGGGTCAGACACAAGTTAGGAGAGATCATAATCTTAGTCTATTTTTATCTTATCTAGTCTATTGTGTGAATATGCATATTTGGAGTAAGTTTTTTTATTGATCACTAATGTTGATATTGATATTGATCACTACAGAATTATTTCCATTGCATTATTGAAATTACATGGTATTGTAATCAGTCAGACAGCCATTTGATATGTTATTGGATCTACAATCCTTATCAGAAAATAACATATTTCACAAAAGTATTCATAACCGATTTACACTCAGAGCCATTGTTTCTTGGAAAAGATAAGTTCCACACAGGTTTCCACCCGTGCTCACACTCAATGATTTGCTGTTTACTTATCCAATATTGACATTGGATTTGGCATGGGCTAGACATGCTTTTACGTTTACAAGAGCAATCCTTACTGACTAATCTCAGAGCTAATGATGTTTAAACTGACCTGAATACATTTAACCTAAATCTTGAAAGGCAAATCAATTCATTTCTGTGCATCGGTCTTCAGTTAGCATTGTGTTGCAAGTTTGGGGGATATTATGTAGGCTAAGCATCACTTGACAATTTTTCAGTGTCAGAATTAAAAGCTATGATCTGAGGCTTTTACAGTCCAAAACTGTGCTTAAATAGCCCTTTAGGTAATTAATTCTGAGGGCTGAAATACTCTAACGGCCACAAATGTAGCCTATAAGGCCTATTCATGAATCCTAACTAATCCTAATCCTAACATCAATCCTAACAGCCTGTAACAGCCCTGCCTCTGGACCTTGCAAAAAGTTGTTTCAATTTTACAAAAGTAATCCATTCACTGAAAATCTGCACAGACCTCTCTATTCATAAAATGGAGCTCACAAAAAGTTGCCCACTAGGTGGCGTGTAAAACTCCATCTAGCTGTTTACTGAATTTCCTTTTGCATGTGGGAAAAGGTGCAGAGAAACACATGAATGGTGAAGGCAGAGCTTTAAAGAGGAGACTTTACTGAATAAACCTGCCATGTTGTGCCTTATGTGACCATTTAACCATGACCAAATATGTCTTCTCAACAGCGAGAAGCCATCTTTTAGACCTGAACTTAGGGCACAATTACAACACAATTCGGTGTGTGTGTGTGTGTGTGTGTGTAATGTGTGTATGTGTATGTATATCTCCTTTACCCGCAGTGTAGTCTATATAGAGCATATAGATTATGCACGTTTCCCATTCTCTGGCTTTCGAAAGAGATGTTTGATGTACCACACAATTCTCTTGATACCTTTCTGCAGACTCTTCTTGGGTTTATGGGGAAAACAGCTACTGAGTTCAACTGTTTGTAGGCTGTAGGAGGAGATCGTGAGTGCTTTGAAAAGCCATGTACTGCCACCAAGGACTCCACCAACAAAGACTATTGCTGCCTCTCATGATGGGGTATTATCATTATATCACGCACACTCAACAGTTACATAATAGAGAAAAAACTCCACGGAGGTCGGCAGCCATATTAACTGGTGAGTTGAATGTTTGTACATAGATGTGTTTTCATAGAATGTTTTTATTTGTCTTCCATTAAAAAATACCTCAGTATGAATTTATGGCAAGCCAATGAACAGCATTGAATTATGCATCATCTTGAATAAAATGCACTATTCTGTCTTGACGAGGCGTAAAAAGGGGCATTTCACAGCATTTTCAAATGATTACATGATTTTGGGGAAAATGCAGCAAAGAGAGTGATAGCACTGTGCTATCTGGTGGTGTGCTGCAGATGTGATGGGGAGTGTCTGCTACGCGGCTCCTCTGCACATTACTCTAATCCAGCCGCTGCTCCACATCTGTGCACATGTGATTGTGTGTGTGTGTATGTGCGCTCACGTGCACAGGCAGTTGATCTGCGTGCATGGCATGCTTCCCACCCATCTCCCAATACCTCCCAGTTCCCCTCCACAAGCGCAAGCACAGAAATGAACAATCCTTGCCTAGTCTGCTGCTGCTGCTGCTGCTGCTGCTTTTGTTGTTTGCAGGCCTACTGCTGTGTTCTTTTATCCAGCCCACTCTCTCCCTCTGCATCCCTCTCTCTAACTCTCTCTGTCTTTCTCTTTCTCTCCCCACCTATGTGCCATGTCTTATAGTGTATATTAACAGGTGCAGGCGAAATTCAGGCCACGGGGCCTTCAATCAGATGGCAATGCGTGCGAAAGGCCGAGAAGCCCTTAGGAATCCCACGGCAGGCGCTGAGCAGATGGACATCTGTTTCCTTCAGTCATACTTAACAAGCTGTGAAAGTGCCCGAGCCTTCATCCTTCGCTCTCACAACACCCCACCACCACCCCTCCCCTTTGCTTTTGCAGAAGCACGGCACCTGTTCACCAAAGCTCACAGCAGGGACCAGACGGCCGAGCTCTGGAGCCTCTTAACTAGGGAAATCTCTGTCACATTACATCCTACTGGCTACTCTTCTGTGGTGGATGCTAGTATTTACATCCATTTTCACATTTCACACAGGGCTGTGGTAATTGATCCTACTGAATTATATGTTATTTTCATAAGAGTATCACAAGGGTACTTATTGTAAAAACAATGTTGGAGTGTCTGCAGAGCCAGATGATTCTGATAGTGCAAAGACATTAAATTCTCTGATTTGGAATGCTGTGCTCAGCCAATTTAGCCCAGCAACACACCTGTTGACCACATATGCTGTGATAATGCCACATTTCTGTCCAGAAAGACACTCAGGCTACAATGTGGCCATCTTCTCCTTTTCAGCTTAATTTAGTGCATTAGTAATATTCATAACAATTTTGGAATTACACATCTTTAACCAACTACATAAGAACTACAAGTGGAAGTGGAAGTAAATGGAAGTAAGTGGAAGTGGTGTTTGTGTCCAGCGACTTTAATCATGAATGTAGGGCCTGCTCGTTTGGGCGAAAGTGAGAATCGAGAATGAAGAATCAAGCGCCGGATTCCAAAGAGAACTTTTGGCTCCTCCTTTCGTTTTTAAAATGCTGAATAGAAAACTCCTCCCTCCTGTGTGACACCATTGTAACTTAAACCATACCACACTATGCTCAGTGAAGGCGTGCTTGACCCAGAAGAGCGAAGAGACTGTAATTAAGTGGATGTAATAACCGTTGTGAGGTGAGGAGCTTTGCCTGGAAGACACCTGTATTTTGCTTTACAGGGAAGTGTGCACGACCTGTCTCGTTCACGGGTTCCATCACTCCCGCTCGAACACACGGTATGTCGTCATGAAATCCCGCATCCTGAACAGCCAGTGTTGAGAGTTAGGCTACCTTGCCTGGAAGTGTAGTTTGTAGGTCTACGCCTTCGTACTGAAATCACCGAACACCAATTGTGTTGTAAAAATGTAATATGAAACAACCGGGTAGTATTATAATGATGACGGGTAAAAGTGTGGAATGGCTGCAAGTGGAATTAGAATCTGGTGGGAATTCGCTGTTGCTGCTGGATTGCCGATCGCATGAGGTCTATGAGTCATCTCACATCGAGACTGCTATCAATTTAGCGATCCCCGGGTTGATGCTTCGAAGATTTAAACGAGGAAATCTACCGATTCGATCATTAATTCCTAATAATGAGGATAAGGAAAAGTTCATACGGCGGTGCAAGACGGACACGGTGATTTTGTACGACGAATGTACTTCGGAGATGCACTCTGGAACGAGTTCAGTTTTAGGACTTCTTCTGCAGAAGCTTTGGGACGAAGGGTGCCAAGCATACTACCTGAAAGGTAAGGAGTGTGTTGGTATTTTCTATCATTCTACCACTTTGTCATATATTATAAGGCCTTTTTTGTTTCACTTTCAGAATATGACAATAACAATAATGATGATTGATTTGAAGACGCTGCTTGTTGCTTACTGTCAACAAGACCACACACAAACACTTAGAAAATTTTAGTTAGGCCTTATGTTCTTGCAGCTGACGTGACACAAGCTTTGATGAATTACATTTATTTATGCATTTACGTTTAATACTTAAAGTGTATTTTTTTGGTAAATAGGCATTGTTATAGTTTTTTTTCCCCTCGGCATTCTGGTGTAGTGCTATAGTGATTTAGATCTGTTCATTAAGTACAATATTCTCTGAATTTGTTAACACCATTCTTAAACTTAGAATGTATGTTATAGTATAGTGTACAATGCTTCCTCTGCCTTCATTTGTGACAGTTTGATTGCAACACAGGAAACCAGTAAGTTGTTTGTTAGTCCTAAAAAAATACCAGGAAGCTTTGTTTTAACTAGAAAAGTGTTGAAACATGATTCATGCTTCCAATGCCTTCTAACTGCTTGTTACTTAGACACTCTTTGTCTCCTTCTGCCCTAGGGGGATTTGTGACATTTCAGACAGAATACCCAGAGAACTGCGAAACGTTCCTGGACGTCTCCTGCCCCAGCACGTCTCCCCCTGCCTCCGTCTTGGGCCTGGGTGGCCTCCGGATCAGCTCCGACTGCTCGGATGGGGAGTCTGACCGCGAGCTGTGCAGCGCCACCGAGAGTGAGGAGAGCCCGCTGTCAGGTGCCCAGGCAGCCTTTCCTGTTGAGATCCTCCCCTACCTGTACCTGGGCTGCGCTAAGGACTCCAGCAACATGGATGTGCTCAGCAAGTACAACATCAAGTACATCCTCAATGTGACGCCCAACTTGCCCAACATGTTTGAGCACGAAGGCCAGTTTAGGTACAAGCAGATTCCCATCTCAGATCACTGGAGCCAGAACTTGTCCCAGTTCTTTCCAGAGGCCATCTCCTTCATCGGTGAGTGGGATGAATCATGGCAAAAATGCCATGTGGTCTTCTATTTGTTAGCATGTACTGCATTTCTGAAGTTAAATTATTGATTTTAGTTATGATGTTTCAGTAGTGTGGTAGACATAGGCTATCTAGATGTTGTTGTATAGTCTATCAGGTCCTTAAATATTTAGTTGACCATTTCCATACTCGCAACTCATGTAGAACATTTCATCAAGCAAGTCTAGCATGGCACCAAAATAGCCAAGCTTGCAGCTCTTCTTTGCATGTCACGTAAGCTTGTCTCATTTCATGGCTGTGGGAGAGGCATTGTTGTCTAGAAAGGCATTTGCACGAGACGCTAAGTAGGCTAATTCTGAAAAGATGAATGGAAATAAGCAAAAAATAGCCTAATACACCATTGAGTAAATCCCCAGGAACACTTTATCACTGTGCTATTCACATCAGGCTGCAGAGAGAGAGAGATGAGGGGAAGGCACATTGCCTGCAGTACCGCTCATAGCATCATTACGAGTGTGAATAACATATTCAAAATTAATATGGGAAGGCTATGGTATTAATAATGCATACACAAACATGAGCTGGTTCTTGATTCAGAGGAGTCGAAAGTTGCGCCGACTGATGAGGTCTGCCTGCCTAGATGGTGTAGGACTCGGGCGAAAACTTAAAGTCAGTGTTAACGATAAGGCTTTAAATCTAAATGATGAAGGCGACGGTGATGGTTTTGGTGGTGGTGATGTTGAGGATGAGGATGAACATGATGATGGGTTAGCCTAAAGAAACAGACAAGAGACTGATGCTTTTTTTATGTCGATGAAGAGAGTGATGGCTTTTGTCTCACTGATGGGGGGATTGGGGGGGGAAAGATGGTAATAATATTTAGTTTTGATGATGATGATGAAAGGCAAGGATCATACTGATGGAGGTCTTATGTTGATGATCTAAGAAATTGTTGTTGATAGTTGATGATGATGATGTTGTTCCACAGATGAAGCCCGCTCTAAGCGGTGCGGGGTGCTGGTGCACTGCCTGGCAGGCATTAGCAGGTCTGTGACGGTGACGGTGGCCTATCTGATGCAGAATCTCAGCCTGTCCCTCAATGATGCCTATGACTTCGTCAAGCGCAAGAAGTCCAACATCTCGCCCAACTTTAACTTCATGGGGCAACTACTTGACTTTGAGAGAACTCTCGGACTCAGCAGCCCCTGCGACAACTGCCCCGACAGTGGACAGCTTTACTTCTCCACACCGACCAACCACAATGTGTTCCAGCTGGACACTCTGGAAACGACATGAGGGTTGAGAGATTCATGTGGCCCTGTGGTGATGATCACAGTGAAAGGAGAAACCTTTCTGGAGAGAACCATCACTTGAAGACCAAGGCTATTTTTGAAGCAAGCCCGACAGGAAATCGGGCGCAAAGAAAAAAGCTTGTTCTGTGGTTCCAGGAACTTGGTTGCTTGAAATAAATGCACATTTGATGCAAAAGAATTTATGAAATAGTAACAGTTGGAAGAGAACAAAGGCACTTATTTGTTGGACGTTACAAATGTGCTGAAACTTTCCATAAAGCCACAGTTTGGTGGAAGACATTTGTTCCTTTTCTAGGAAAAAAATGTATTTCTGTGTACATTTTAAAAGCTCTCTCAGAAACACACTCATATGCATGAATGTTTAATTTCATTATGATGTAATGATATAAAATGTATTTTACTAGAGTGGGTCACTTTAGACTTAGTAAACAAGACAGAAAAATGTCTTCTAAAAACCAAATACTATGCTAAACATAATGCTTTGTGCTAACATGAGACATTTTAAAAAGATATTTTTGAAGGGCTCATTTTGGTAGAAAATAACATGCAATAGAGGCTTAAGCCATAGCCCTGACCACAGATTATATAGTCATCTCTTATGTCTTATACATAGAATGTACAGTGATCCTGATGAAAGCTATTAACTATCAGTAAGCCCCATCAATACAGCTAGTCTACCATTGCACGTCATATGTCATGTAATATTGTGAAAGTTCCAGAACATTGATGGTTCATCTAGTGGAATCATGACTGAGAAGTTTTGGACTCCAACCAAAAGATTGCATTTACTCTGGGATAATCTATACCACCTGCAAGCCTTTCATAACCAGCATCTTTACCATGTTGTAATGTATGTATACCATAATGTATAGCTATTATTGAAATAATGACTGTTATGTGTGTGTGTGTGTGTGTGTGAGAGAGAGAGAGACACTGAAGAGCCTGGTTTGAAAGGGAGGGCCTGTGTGTGTATGAGAGATGTTGTAGGAATTTATAGGGGGTAAAGGAGATGCTTTTTAAAAGCATATTTACAATTTACATTTGAAGAAAAGCACAGGAGAGTGCAAAGAAGATCCTATACTGGGACCAAAGCTTTTACACAGGCGCTTCTTATACGGTACCCTATAGAGGGCAATGGGTGTCTTTAAGCTGGCCTTAAATTACCATAGCATTTCTAATGACTGTTATGAAATGTATATTTCCTCTGCCGTTTCCATAAGGATGACATGTTAAATATTATGTACTATTAACGACCAAATGAGTTTTGATTTTTCTTTTACGGGATACCTTTTCAGTTTTGCATGTCATACTACTATACACACAAAGCTATCTCATGGAGTTGTTGGTGGGAATAGATGCTTATCTTTGAAACGCCCAAAAGAATTCACAAATTTAACTTGTCTGGTCATGATCATATAAATCTTGTTGCCTTTTTCTGTGATGACTTTACAGTATGGTTCAACCCCACTCCTACGGTTCAGCCTGTGTAGGGGAATGTTTTTACAAACACACTGTCACTGGTTTCACTAGAGACTCTTGTTTTTCTTTTTTTTTTACTTCTTAGTTTTTCTTCTCTTTCCGGTTGGTCATCTCTTTTATGTCTGTCAACACTGATGGAAACGCCTGTGTGGTGTTGTGAGAAAGTATCAATGAACCTGATGCCAATGAAAGCCAGCTTGTCGACAAAAACAAATGAGAGAGATTTGCATATCCCACTGGGGCATGTTTCAGGGATTTTCAAATGTGCTCACCACTATTCATTCTCGCCTCTAATAATTGTCAAAAGTGCTGTTGTATGGATATGCATTTTTTTTCTTAAAATGCAAGCTTCAGTAATGTATTATGTACATTGTATTTACTATACATAAGGGGTCGTCGTCCTGTTCATGAAGGTTTCGATTCTACGGATGTATTTCATGACCAGTGAGATATATGTTTATACAACAAATAAATGAGGTGTCATTTTTCCCAGTCCGACAAATGTTTTCCTTACAACTGGATTTGAATTCATGAGTTGTGATTAAGTAAGAAGTTACATAAGCATGCTTGAGATTTTTACTTGCTGCGTATTGTTATACATGTAAAAAAAAAAAATAGGAAGAACTCTGCCAAAGTCTTTAGTTGATTTAGGCAACATTTTTTTTTTGAACGCGTTTGCTGTTGAATGGAACTTGGCTGTGTGTTTGCGCCTTGCAAAAAAGGATGTGAAGAGCCTGTGTTTGGGTCTGCGGCCCCCAGCCTTAGGTGTGGTTGGATTTCCTCATTCTGTCAGAGGCTCGGGCGGTCCTGAGTTCCTGTTCCTCAGGGCCCTGTCAGCCAGCAGAGCCGGCCTGTGGCCCAGCCCAGCGTGATCTCGCTCAAACCACAACACAACCACTTCCCTTTCACTCACAAAAACTGACATGCGGAAACCAGATATTTTCAGCAGTATATCAAGCGGGCCAGGGACGCTGTGTATCCTGTTACGACACCATTCTGCCGCCAATACTCCAACACAACCCTCCCCCTAGACACACAAACACCACCACCACCACCACCACCACCATCATTGAATAACAAACCCAGAATGTTTTTGTTTTGTTCTTCATCTTGAGAATATGAGGGATAACAGGAAGAGAAAAGAACTCTTCTGTCAGGAACAAACAAACAAACAAAAACTTTATTTTCTTTAGGAGATTATGCTCGGGTATGTTCATATTTTGTCAATGTCAAATAGTTCTGAGCTAAAAGCTCAGAAATTCTGAGCTAAAAGCAGACGCTCATTTGAAAACCACCTGGGGGAAAGTGTAACCTTTTATTAAAGTGTGCAACTGACTCAAGGCATTTGCTCTGCTGACTGATTGTTGCTTGTCCAGAGCCTTGAGGGTAAAAGGACAAATTTCACCTTGCGATCCCCATGCGGCCTGCAGCTGTGAGACAACATTCCTTTGGCCAGAAATAAGAAGAGTCAGAGTCTGGGTGTCAGATAAGTATGTTGCTGGAGGTGTCTCAGGGATGCAGGCATGACCGTGACCATTTTCCAGAGAAGGACATCTAAGGTGATAACGCCGCAGATCGATATTGATCCCCCCCATCACCACACACACACACACACACACACACATACACTTCTCGCTCAGAGTTCAAATTAAAAGATAATTGGAATGGAGGACAGAAATACTCCACATGTCAAGAACTCAGATAAGTTATTACTTCTGTCTATAAATAATTCAGAAGGATGTGCTTCAGCTTGCGTTAGCCTTTTAAGAAAAAGGGAATATTCTTTCTACCACAGTATGTTATGTAGGAAATATTTCCATCTGATACTGGGACAGTGTTAAAATATCTTCACAGTTGCACATATAACAACAATTAGTGTTAGCTGTTACAGACTCATAGATACATTTGATATGGTGGCTTTTCAGATCTATGAGAACACTGTGCTGAATAACTGTGAGAAAGAAACTCAGTCACCTCTTTTCCAGTAAGCAAAATCATGCACAGCCTTGTGAAACTCTGTGGTGTGTGTGTGTGTGTGTGTGTATGTGTGTGTGTGTGCGTGCGCGTTGAAGAGGAAGAAGGCCGCTCGCACTCTGCATCGGCTCTCACCGGAAGAACACGGGGGCGGATGGGCCGATTTAAAAAAATAAGTGGGTTTGGGGGAAGGGGGGGAGTGTGTGCGAGGGCAGAGGAAGCAGGGAAGAGCAACACCATCCCAACAGTCCCGGTTTTAGAGCGTTTAGAGCGCATCTGGAGTTGTGAGAAAAAAGCTCATCCTCTGTCACTCACATTTAGCACATTGCATTACAATTAGGCTACTTCACAGCTGCGGCTGGGCCCAGGCATCTGAGGCGTGGTTGCAAGACAAGCACCTTCTCATCTCATCTGCAAAGGCCCTGAGTTGACTCTGAACTGGCAGCCACAGTAGTTCACAACACGTTCACATCGCATGATGACATTCAGGGTATAATTTAATCGCAGAATAGACAGACTTGGTGTCTCCAACACCAACAGTAGTTGTCTCATGAAGATACACCAGATGTTTGGGATTTTTTTAACCCCTTTATGTGTGTGTGTGTGTAAGAGAGAGCGAGAGAAAAAAAAGTATTTTAGTCAAAATTATTCTCATCTTCAGTAAGATGATTTGCCTGCTCGTAACAACAACAACCACCCTAGGTCTGGCAGATGCTTCTGGGGATGGCTTGGTTTACTTAATCCTAATCTCACAATCTGGCAGCATGTGCTGTGGCCTAACAAGGCACAGTGGAAACTTCTGTTCATTTCCCTGATTGTAGGACTGAAATAATTTAATTCTGCCTTTTAACAGTGGATTTTAGAGACCTCTTACCTAAATAAATGGTGTGTGTGTAATCTTGTTATAAAAACACACAGAGAGGATTTATCTTTGGGTAAGTAAAGGATGTTGCAGCAGTCCATTTGACATGATTGTCTTGTTTGTAGTAAATGTTTATTTGGTTACATTTCTATAATGGATGTTTTGTAGCATAGTGTGGAATGGGGGGAGTAACATCATCTGCCTGATTCCATTATACTGAAATCAGAATAGTGAAACAACAGTTGTACAATGGGTTCTGTTCAGTATAGCCTTTTGATAGGCCAAATGGACTTGCCAAAGCCTCTTCAGCCACAGAATGTTCTGAGCCATTGACTGCCTCAAATTATAACACAGTTCTTTTGATGTTGTGCATCCGATTTCATTTCCTGTTGTAGAGGGATTACGATCTAATCCCATGAATCATATCTGCGGCCCATTTGCACTCCCTGCCTCACCGTCTCTGTTCTGGAACGCGCTCCGCTCAGCTCCACTCCGTCGGCAGGATTAGTAGGTACTCTCCCACGCAGATGTACTGAACGAGGAGAGGAGAGGAGAGAAGAAGAGAGGAGAGTGCTGCTCAGGAAGCGATATAGTCAAAGCACACCCTGATCTCTCACACACGGTTATCAAGATACTGGCACTTGTTTGCTCACAGAACAGGAAATGCGTATTACAAGTACAGCTGGTACTACAAAGTTATTATTATTATTATTATTATTATTATGTTGTTGTTGTTGTGGTAACATGTATGACCTATCAACATTACTGGCTGTTTGACAGGCAATTTCCATTTCTTCGCTGTCGTCTCTTGGCTCATTGATGCTCAGTGAACTCAGATAGTGAATGGCAGATAAGCTCCAGTGCAGTTGTGAATGGCAGGCTGGCAGCTGCCTCAGCAGCCCTGGCACAGGCAGGGGCCCTGTACCCCACCTCCCATGTGCTAACAGCAGCCAGGTGGGGGGGCTGAGCATGATGCCATCTTCAGTCTGGCATGAAGACACAACCTGTCCTGCCGAGGTGTGCTATGACGTGCGGCGTGGGTGGTCTTATCATGGCGATCTCTTTTACGAGCACAAACACACCTTTGGATGAGCATGGATGGATGACCATGAGCAGGTGCTATGGTTCACGTCGAGGTCAACGTCTTCTCAGTCACCATGGCATTGACAGACATTAAGTTACCACACACTGCTATTGATACATGGCAATAATCACACTGCACTATATAACTATACCACTACACATGTATGAAGAGTTCAGATGCAAAACCATCTAAGTCTATTTTCAAGGAATTTACAGACATATATTTATTTAATTTTGATCAACTTTATTATCAGTCCACCTCGAAACGGATTGTTTTGGCTTGATTTGTTTTTACTTGATACTAATTAAATTGCAGTTTGATAGAGACTACTTGGAAATGATTATTGAAACAACTTAATTTTTGCATGTTTCTGAAATGATCGAGGGTTTTGCATCTGAACTGTTCATCTAGAGTCCACTGTACGTTTTAAGCACAACCATGACAGCCCCTTCTGTGCTGAAGAAGCTGAACAGAATGAGAACCTCAGACATGTTTTTATTCCCCCAGCACAAAATCTTGGGTTGTCCATAAGTATGATGGTGATAGTGAGTTCACCAGACTAGACATAAGGCCGACCTTCTCTTGTTCCCATCAGAGTTTTGTGCTCTCCAAGTATGTGTACTTTTTTATTCTCTGTGAACCATCATAGTACAGTTGTGCAGTTCAGGCTGTGACTCCACTCAGCCTTCATGCCAAGACACAATAACGTTGTCAAGGTATCCCATATCAAACCCCAATCCCATATCAGTTTCAAAGAACTGTTTTTTATTTTGTTTTTTTTGTTTTTTTACAGACCTTACTGAAACAGTGTTAACACTGGGAATCAGGACTCAAGAGGGATGACCAGAGTGAGCATGTGTGTGTCTAGATTTTGCTCCCGAGGTTCTTCAAATCCAGATTCAGAGACCAACTTTGACTGCAAATAAGAGTTCAATTCCGGTGCCTCAAAACTTCTGGGCAGGATTCAACACTGATGAACCCAGAAACCATGTAAGGGCTCCATTTGCCACAAATATTCCTTTTAGGCTAGAAGATTAGTGGGTCATGTGTAGAAGACAGGCGTATGGAGTAGTAGAGTTGAAGAGTGGCAGCCATCTGTTGAGGCCAGAGGCTCCTATCACCGTGGCCAAGTTTCACCATCCGGTGGCCTGTTCATCTCTCTCTGTCTCTCTCTCTCTTCTCTCTCTCTCTCTTTCTCTCTCTCTCTTTCTATCTGCACTCAAAACATCAAACTGGAAACTTTAGTGAATCCAGCTAAGGACATGTTGTTAGACCAGTCGTACCACATGCTTCTTTTTAATCAGGGAGGTCACAGTAGAGAAGCAGGTAATCCTTTTTAAACACCCTAAACAAATCAGCAGTATAAGAGTTTGTTAAAGCCAGAGTACTGCATATGTGAGGACATGCTTTAAGGTTTTTGTTGGAGTCTGTGTGTTCGTGTCTGCATGTGTACAACTGAGGAGCGGCGTCACAGGCCTTGGAATCCCGGCCCACGGAATGTTTGAGATATGAAGTCATCAAACGGAAGTGTTCCGAAGGAGTCGTGTCTGGGTCACGGGTGTCGTATTACAGCCGTCGAGGGCCTAGGCCTGCTCAGACTGTCGTGTAAATCGGACGGATCACAGCAGTTAAGGAATGTACTGTATGTGTATGTGTATGCATTATAGTGTGTGAGTGTTGTGTGTTTGTATGTGTGTGTGTGTGTGTGTGTGTTCCCTACATTAAAAAAAAAAACCATTTACGTAACCCACCTAATCAGGCTACACATCTTGCCTTGAGCTTAAGTAGACCTTTATTTCCTGGGAAAGGTCTGATGGACTTTCATTCACAACTTACAAGTGCTCCCATGCTTGAGTGTAAACGCACCTGAGGTGTCAAGGCCTCCCTTCACAGCACAATAGAATTAAGGTCATTCAAATTTGCTTTCAGAGTTGAATATTAACATTGTCATTTTTAAAATCTTTTTTAAAAAATCTTTTTTTTTTATCTTTTTTTTAAATCTTTTTGCGCGTAACATTTCGTAGGGTATGAATAAACGTGTAGGGTGTTGTGTGTGAGTTTGTGTGACAGGATTGAGGTCATTAAGCACATCTTGCACATTAAAACTGGGCTTGTCTGACCCTTTAGTGTCTGTCCACGTCAAAGCGTTTCTTAAACACAGGAAAGCTAGCTGCCCCCTGCGGGAGATTCCCACCAAATCCAGGCGTCCAGATCCTACGGATGTCCTGCGGAAGAGGAGGTGGCCTGTTTCAGTTTTGATATGAGGGTGTGTGTGTGTGGGTCTCTCTCTCTCCCTCTCTGTATGTATGGAAATATGAAACAAAAAGAAATCCCCCATTCAAGTGAAAGTATTGATACTGTGCTTATTAAGTGACATTCAAATGTTTACTTTGACAAGAATAGCTTTAAACTTGCTGAATCTGCTCCTTGGAGAAATGCTAAGGGGACAAAATGTGTGTGATAGTGTGTTCTGACGGCAAGGGGCGAGTTACACCAAAAAGTCATGGCTTCCTTGAAAATTCATAATTTCACTGAATAGTACATTACACATCAGTCCAAACTCTGAACTTGTTTTCTTATGGAAATAATAATACATGAAAGAGTGATGGTATCTTTGCTTTGGGAAAATATGGATTTCATTAAGCCAAATGAGCAAAGCCATCTTTGCAGTCAAGATGCCCTGACAGATGAACTTTTTAGACTGATGCAAATTAGGCTGAAAACAATAGCAAGTATATAAGATGCATAATAGCATAATATATAATCCCAAAGTCCCATTGCTTTTGTATTACAAACAAAACGATCTCTAATAGCCATACTTCATATGAAACTATGGTGACTTATGTGTCCATGCTGTGGTGGATTTCCACTTATGTTCCTATTCTGCTGTTTGATTACTCCGACTTAAACACACACATTCACAGGGAAGAGGTGTTCAATCCATGGTGGTTCACCACTGAGACTTTGACCTTTGGGGCGGACTGACCTTGACTATAGATATGACTGAATGAATATTATAGGTGGTTCCCTATCCCTTGCGTGTGAACATTGAAACACGACAGAGTGGACCTGCTGGTCAACATAGTTTATGCATGTACTGTGACGTGAGAAAGGCAAACTTCCTGCTTGTGCGTGACTAATATGTGGATTTGGTACAAAATGCAGAGTTGACAAGCACGCGCTGTGTGCCTGCTTTTACCACATAGTAGGTGCAGCCTCATTTTGTTTGATTAAAAAAAGGGATCTAACTGATACCACGTTGTTATTGTTCCCCAGGTCCACTCTGAATTGACGAGCTAAGGAAGCTCGACAGGGTCATTGTTCTGAAGGAGGAGCACTTGAAAAACCAGGTCACAAGGCAGCACCTCTGTCTCAAAGGCATTGGTTACTCAACACAGCTCTTTCACAAGGAAGAGAGAGAAAGAGAGAGAGAGAGAAAAAAATATATATATATATATAGAGAGAGAATGGAAGACAGATAAATGAGAGAGAGAGAAATGGAGAGTGGTAGAGACTAGAGTGAGACCGAGAGCAAGAGTGAGCAAGAAAGAGAGCGGCGACAGCGACTGAATGAGAAAGATGCGAAAGAGAATGAGGGTGATGCACAGACAGGAAGCAAGAATGAGAGAGAGAGAGAGAGAGAGAATAAAAAGGGACAGAAATGATGAAGAAAATGAGAGAGATAGAGAAAGGGGGGCAAAAAAGACATAAATAAATAAAAAAAGAAAGAACCGCAGTGTGCCTTAATGACATGGAGAGTGAGTCACCAAGCAAGCCTTACATAACCTGCTCGCCCCACCCCCCTCCGCTACCCATTCAGCCGATGACACACCACCCCTGTGTTCCCGCAACCACTGGAGACGCTGCATTTCACCGCCTCCCAGATAGCAACCAGCCGACAGTGGGCCAGGTCCAGCCCAGATCAGGGCCAGAACAAAGCCACCCTCAGCCACTCCAGCTTCCCATTCATACAAAGAGAGAGACCTGAGATGACACAAGGCAAACCAGCACACACAGCACAGCATCACACACTTATTCATAGGGGGACAAGTTTTATCTCACTAAAATTGGATTGCTAATGCATATGCTGAACATGGACATATTTTATGCGACGTGGTGATTAACAGTAGTGGACCTGTGCCCCTCTCATCCGCTTGGCTTTCCTGTGCTCACAGACCATAGCAGTGTTGCGAAAGTGGATATATGAAAGCATCATATGAAAATCTCACGTAAATCGCACACCACTGTATTTGCATATCTATGATAGTCAATCCGTTTCTTTTGGATGTCAAAGAACATTTCCTTCTTGTTTCCAGCATATCAGATGTCACTTTTATTCAGCAAAAACAAATCTTGTTTGTTAATGACTCAATGACAGTATTTGTCCAAGGTCAACATAGATGTCCATGCAGACAATGGCCAGTCACAATACATGTCAAGCAAGGCACTGTTTATTATAAATTGCCATGTATTATCATACATTGTTGCACCCAGACTGACGTTAAAAGCCTTTCAAAGGAATGGCATGAACCAAGCCTCATCATATCACACACTAGCTGGGGTGTTTCTGTTCGCAGTCAGTTGCAATGTGCCTTTGTATGTGTGTGTGTGTGTGTGTGTGTGTGTGTGTGTGTGTGTGTGTGTGTGTGTTTGTGTGTGTGTGTATGTGTGTGTGTGTGTGTGTGTTCAACTGTGACAACCATCCCTCAGTCATATCTGTTCAGTCACTTTGTGCGTCAGCCAGTGACACAATAAATTATGCCAAATTGTCCAATGAGACTTTGAACTCAGATCCAAGTAGCCAATCATAAGGTAAGGCAAATCAAGTCACTGTAGCCAATGAAAATTTGTACTTAAAGCAAACCAGCCAATGAGAAGACATGCCCAGAATGCTAGCCAATCATATACTGTGACTAGACCAAAAGAGCCAATGGGAATTTGTAATTTTGAAGATTGGAGATTGAATATCATGGCCACTGTGTAAAATCTATGAAAGCCAAACATATCATATTAATTGTATGTAACTATAACCCCTTGCCATTTAGTATTATGGCAAAACAAATCTACTCATTAAGCAAATAGTGTATTTTGTGTGTATAATATTCACCCCGACTATGTTTACAGCAATAGGTGCTTTTATCCTATATTTGGTGAGATCTGTATTATTTGTTAGCTAAGGGTATGTTGCTCATTAATGATACATCACGTCTGGCAGGCAGGGTCAAGACTGTGGAAACACGCTGAACATCTGTTTCAAATCCCCATCACTTTTTTGTCTTATCAGTCAGGAAATGTTTTTGTTCTGAATTGACACAGCTTCACTAAACATGCTGAGAAACTGAAAGTCCTCTCAAATGAGTCACCGACTTCGTTCTTTTACAAATCCACCAATGCAAGATTACACAAATTTGGATTACTGTTGAGCCTTTTCTTCTCTGTTACTTCTCCCTGTCACCACATTATGGTCCCTCTGTGCCTGGTGAGCATTGAATGAGCTAATGCTGCCCTCTATAGGCTTAGCGCAGTACTGCATGATCCAGAGCAGCACAGAGATATCAGAGCTGTTGTTTTCTGATAGCCAACGGTTGAGCTTCAAATTCCACTGTTGAAGAGGGCCACCTCATGATATTATACTTACAGTATGATGGTATTATACTGTATGAAATGTAACTATTTCCTCAATATATAATGCAGTTATATAATAGAATTGTCTGTTGCACATGCAAATATTACAGTTTTTTCTGCATCGAACAATGAATTGTAGGACATTTTATTTATATTTTTAGTAGTTGTAGCACAGACATACAATATAATCAACACTAATACACTAGTATAGTGTTATCCAATGTATGGTGTTTCTTATTAATTAGGTAAGGAATTGTGAGACATTTTCGAATGAGATAAAATATACAAAATTATACTCCTCTTAATGTTGAATCATATAGTAACATCCCAGGTGTCTGGTGATACAGCCAGAGTGCATGCCCTTACACAGGAGACTCAGGTTTCAGGCTGGGTAAGACGGCTATTTACATCACTGAGTGATTATTTTCTGCTATGCTGAAATTGCAGTACTGAAATAAAAGTCTTTCACGTTGCATATCAGTCTATTAGTTAGCCATCAATGTTGAGTTACTACATTACGGCACTGCGTATTACACTGTGTTCATTTATTATATCATTCTACTCACATCAAAGCAGAGTTTCAAAAGTCTACTCGGGGCTTTGTTACTGTATTGATGTGTGGATAATGAAACAGCCTGTATACAAGCATAGATTATAGCTCACTTTTAGGCTCATAGTGGGAATGCATAATTAAGGGCTTCCTTCCGCTGGGAGGCCTGGAGGTGGTTTATTTAGGTTACCTGATACTGCACAAACCATCTAGGAGCATGTGAGTGAGCAAGCGAGCGAGTGAGGGAGGGAGTGGATGAGAGAAACCTCAGAAGTGCATACAGCACTGGCTCTGTGATGCAGAAAGCCAGAGCATCTGATCAAAAAGGTGCAGAGGATTGTGGGTCTCTCTCCGAGCCTGCACGGTATACTGTCGATGACAGCACCAGACGGTTTACCATGCGTCAGCAACATCAGGTTTCCTTAGATGGGCACTTCAATGATGGGGGACAGAAATAGCTGCTGTCTCGATGCATTGTGTAGGAAGACAGACACATCCAGGCTATGCTGTATCTACAGTAGGAGGGAGCCACACTAATGCATACATGATCTGAGATCAGTTATTCTTTAACATGTCACTCTCAATCATTATGTAAACTGTTTGCTTCTAGACAGGCAATGTCTGTCATTCCATAGTGTTTTAGAACAGTATATTCTTACAAGAATATGTGAAAAATCTTGATGCCTTAAGCATGGAAAATGTCTTTCAGTAACTGCGTAAAAACACATCAAGTAATTTTGCAGATGAAAGAATCATAGCCTGAAACAGTACCCCAAGATTGACAACCTTACATTGTACGTTTCTCTGTCACACATAAAGTTTATTATTTGAATTCACTTAAAGCAGACATTTGGCAATGGTTTTCTGGACCTCCAGGGAACATTTTTTGACAAGAATTCTATAAAACTTTGAAGATTAGGTTTTAAATTTTTAATCAGGTCAGTGATGATATCTTGTTGAGATGAAAGATTACAGCACCATGCCTAATTCTTTGTCTGCATAGAGGGTAAATTGAACATTAACATTCTACAGATCTCTCAGATAAAAAGTTAACTCCTATTCCGTACACATAATAATATGGTCTTAAACCAGTAAGGCACAGGCTGGATTCACAGTACTTTAATAGTCCTTTTGAAGTGAAAAGTGAAAACCCTGAAAAATTGGGTTGATTTGACTGGTCTGTTCTTGAAAGGATGGTCCAGATGTTGTCACAGTGTTGTGGTAGATTGTTATAGTCACTCCACCCCTTTCATAAACTCCAAGAATTCTGAAACACAAAAGAGGCATAACTTGATCGAAATTATTATCAGTGTCAACAGAAATGTCAGCTACAGTATCAACCCCCCCCCCCCCAACTGATGTTGAGATGCAAACCGTCATAGTCAATTCTTCCGTCACTGTTTGTGTCTCCGTCCTTCATGAGCTCCTCAATGTCATCCTCTGTGATGGTTTCCCCTGTTGACTCCAGCATGACCTTCAGTTCATCAAGGTCAATGTAGCCATCCGCATTCCTTATTATTATGCAAAAAAACAACACACACGCAACTATTCATTAAGTGCTTAGAGATAACAAAGAGACAGAGGTGCTGCTAGAAATGTTGGTCTCTATGAGGGAAGATAATAGCACCATTCCCCCATAATAACAAGACAGGTCATTCTGTTCCGCGAGGGTTCTGTTAGTGTTTCTGGCCATAAATATAGTCATGAGACTGTTGAACTGCACTTACTTATCAAACATTCTGAAGAGTTCTGCCAGCTCCTCTTCGGACTTCCCTTTGCTGTCGTCCTTCATGCATCTCACCATCATGACCAGGAACTCTTCAAAGTCCACTGTCCCACTCCCTGAACACAGGAAAGATTTGGTTGTAAAAGGCAACCGTCAGCATAAATCTCTAGAATGTAACCTGTAATTACCACTAAAACAACGAATGCAAAACATTGTGGTTATAAACAACTCTAAGCCATTAGGAAGTGAATTCCTCCCTCCTCAGCTTTCCCGTCCAACACCATACTAAACATTATTTTATTCATTAGTAATTTGCTTCTAGTCCATGAACCACAGTAATTAGCAAATTGCCTGTTATTTCCAAACAAAAATCTGGAGAGCACTTCTGCCCATTCCAGTCCTAGAGAGAAAAGCCTCCCTCCATGCCTGTAGGAGGACCAAGAAAGTACACAGTGCCATTACCCTAAACATAGCCCTACTTCATCTTGCCTTGTGGTAGACATTAAGATACAGTTGTCTGTTATTAAACAAAAAGGGAGTCACACTGTTAATATTCCACTGGGAGACACTGTTCATATTCAAGAGAAACTTTACTGCTGTGGCCTCCTTCAAGCAGTCAAACAAAATTTTATTATGATCTTTATGTTCTGTATGTATTACTGTGAAGTCCACAGTTGTCTTCAGAGAAAATCACATGCGCCTTCAAAACCTACACTACGCCTTCAAAACCTACAATATCACTGCATGATTATGGTCATCCTATAATGATAAGTTTCATGTTTATGACAGTAGAGGGCTTATTGGAGAGGTCTACTTGACATGTGCACTTACTGGTACCACTGGTAACAATGCCTCATGAATAAGTTATAAATGAATGCCTAATTCAAAATGATCTGTTCCAGGAAATGTGTGTGGGGGGCAAGGGACTCTGCACCCCTGTGTCCAGCACCCATGTATCTTTTTTCACTATCTGCAGTATTTAAATAGAATTTGTTTTATTTCTATTGCATGTCAGTCGTTACACACAGTGTTTAGTTGCGGCCATTTGCTTGTTTACCATCTTCATCCACCTCGTCAATCATCTCCTGGAGCTCCTCGGGCGTGGGGTTCTGTCCCAGCATCCTCATCACCTTCCCCAGCTCCTTCGTGCTGATGCAGCCGTCCTCCGCGTCCTGCACGAAGATGTCAAAGGCTGCTCGGAACTCTGGAGCAAATAAACAAGATGGAAACTTCCTGTAAGTCTGCAGTTGATGCCGAAGATTTTGTGCAGATCTCAGAGTGCCATATTAAAAGCACAGCAATTTACATGATAATATTCCGAAGGTGATGTGGTGGAGTATACGTTGACAAGTTCTTGAGGTTATGTACTGGACCCTTAAAGTCATATGCAAAGTGTAGAGTTTGGCAGCTAGCAAAAATTTGCTAAAGCTAATTAAATCACTCAGATGAATCAATTTGCGTTTCAAATTTAAACATGAATTAGATATTCTGCTTAAACATGAGTGGGTGATCACAGCTGACATGCCTTGCTTAGTTCCAATTTTGCCCATAACTTCAATCAGTGTCCCTGGGAGTAAAGAGTAAAGACTGAGTGGCTGCATTGCACTCTCTTGACCAAGGACACTGAAGCAGAACTATCGTTGCAGTTTCCAGAAGGTGTATGGATGGATGGATAGATGGGTGGATGGATAGGTGGATAGATAGATAGATAGATAGATAGATAGATAGATAGATAGATAGATAGATAGATAGATGATAGATAGATAGATAGATAGATAGATAGATAGATAGATAGATAGATTGATTGATTGAATACATCTTTGTTTGATTGATCTTTATTAGCCCGGGAACCAAACCCACATCAAGATTAAAGGTCTCACAACAAGGGGCATGACATTCAAATTGAAACTAAAGCATTAAGCTTTTACCAATACTCTTCACAAGTGCATCAAATGTATACATCATTCATGTAGACATTTGTTTTACTTGCAGTTGTTTACTCAGTTCAAAGGAAACTACATCCAGGCTAAACATAGTTTAACCACAGATAGTAATCCAGTTGCTTTCATTGGTTATGGAAATATGTTAAGAGGCTACTTCCTTCAAGCTGGATACGCAGTTGTTATTGGTTTCTGCAATTTTGTCGAATTGCAATGAGCTGGAATGGCTTTGTATATAGATGGACCTGCAGAGCAAATTTAAATTTGCTAGCAGTGTGTCTGTAACCAGGCTACTTTACTACACATTGTGAGTGGATTGTTGCGTGTGGATTGTATTGATAGGTTCATTGCATGCAGAAAATAGACATTTCATGTCAACAGAAATCACTTTCATCGGGGTATAATTAAGAATATCTTGTGTCTACTGAGACCTTGTTGTTGCTTTGCACTCACCATTTTTCTGTTCATCGGTCAGTTGCTCTGCCTATTGAGGAAAAGAATGCAGAACACATAACACATTTGAACCAACTGCAGGACATCTACCGTCCACAGTATAAGACACAATGTAGCTGCTTTGAATTGGTGATCAAACATTGCCCCAAAACATTAAGATAGTCAGTCAGTCAGTCAGTCAGTCAGTCAGTAACTCTGTGAGAATTTACAAAGCTCAGTTAAAGGACACAACCCCAAAGCATTTTAAATGAACATAGCCTGCTTCAACAATGGAACAGTAATCCAGGAAAAGCTACTACCAATGAGAGGAGACAGCTTCTTATGTAACAGCGATTGTCTGCCATTGGCCAGACTCTCTCTCTCTCTCTCTCTCTCTCTCTCTCGCTCCATACATCCCTTTGGAAGATGGCATGCTCATAATAAAGAAAGAAACACAACATTCATTTTAAGCCCTAATTGTACACGAATCAGTCACATGGTATCAACACCACAGATGAATGGGGATAAAACCGCTAAGACCACAGATGGGTTTCCCACAACTGCTGGAGATAAAGAAAGAATGTAAGCATGCCCATGGTGGGTTTATCTGTAGCACTCATACGACTCTTTATCTCTGTGTAAACATGGCCGAGGAGGACAGATGGAGACGCTTGCCAAAATTAGCCAATGGACGCTAGAGCTACTCCATCCTCGGCCAGGGCCGGGAAACCAAGAGTCAGTCTAATCTATAAGAGTCTCCTATCACTGCTGATAAGACATAAGAGGAAATGTATTTTTATGTTGCTTCTCATCATGGTATACTATACCAACAGTGTAGCCTATGCTGCTAGAGGTAGAGGAACACAACATGCAAGGAATTCCTTCCTAAGAGAAAAGATGGGGTGGGGGTGTTTGAACCTGTTTTGACAGTGAGAGAGTACCACACTACCAAAGTAAGATAACCACAATCAACACAAGGATAACAAGACAACAAAAGCTGTTAGTATTTTATCTTGAATACCGGGGAGAAGTTGGGAGAGAGTTCAAGAGGTTTGAATCTAATTAGTTGCTATGGAAGTTTGACACAAACATTAACACATTAAAACACTGACACAAAACATTGTTCATTTGCAGTCTATTTATCAAAACAAGTATTTTGCTACATCTAAACACATGAACAGTATGTTAGCAAGGATATATTGCATAGTTCTAGTAAGGAGCAAAAAGGAACCTAAAACTAAACCCGTTTTCTTAAAGATTGTGATGACTGTTGAGGACTTACCGCTGCTTTGTAGATGTCATTCATTGTAGAGGGTGGTCAGCTGGGAGTGGACCGGAGCAGGCAGTGGAGCTGAGAGGAAGGGAGGGTGCAAGGGCGGGTAGGAGTGAGCCACGCAGGGAGTTGTGGGGATCAGCACAGCGCAGAGCCACGGTTTTATAGCGGCACTCTCTGGTGTTCCACTGGTCCCTCCCAACCCCTGTGCGTGCTCTAACTACTGTGTCTATCAATCACTGTGAGCTAATCTGCAATACAAATATGCACACACACACACACACACACACACACACACACACACACCTACATACACTGCAACAGCACAAACACAAATATACTTCACACAAACACACACACACATAATTAGTTTCATAGAGAAAAAAACATATGAAAACACACAGGCAAACACACACACACTTTTCATACACACTAAACAGACACACTCACTGAGTATCAATATTTTGATTACTGTTTGTTTGACATTTCCACACCCTACAAACACACACACACACATAGACAGACACATACACACACACACACACACACACACACACACACACACACACACACAGGTCTACCATCCATGGGATGGGGCTACTCTGCTGGTTAGAGAGTGAGGTGTCACCAGTAGGGTGTCGCCAGAGCGGGGTGAGCATGTTGGGCACGGCCACCCTAATCTCTGGTGAGTGGCCTGCCTGCAGACTCTCAACATTCCAACTAACAAGCCCCTGGGTACGAACAGGAGAGTCTGGGGCTCAGCACAGGGCATTCCAGATCTGCTAGAATCAACAAAGGGTAGACTTTACCACACATCAGAGGGCACTGAGCACGCAAACATTTTGTGTGGGCATACTCAGAGCAGAGGGGTTGAGGTCTTTCTCTGGAGAGTAAAACCGAGATGAGATTATTTGAAGGATTATATTTAAAATTAAAGGTAACGCCAAGCAGTAATTTTGCTCTACAATAAGTGCTTCGAACTTATTCTGAAGCCACACTGATGTACAAAGTGGAGAATGATGTGTCTGATACTGCTAATGCAATGTCTGATACTGGGATGCCTGATGTTGCATTAGGTAATGCTGATCAGGGTTCATCACTATTTTACGCAGAATAAAGTTGAATGTTGATGCCAAAGGGCATAAATATCAATGCTTCCTTAGTGCTGCTTTCAGATATATAGGTATTAGGGGTAGCTGTGGGGCATGTGGCTGCAGAGTCCTCATTATAGTGTATGCAGTGTATGACAGTGCCTTTGGCCCAAATTTGAGAGGTATGCGCAGTTCGGCCAAAGTCGGCAGAATTGGCAACTGAGACATCAGCAGCAGCTGCTGTCAGTTGGTATTGTGGTCAGTTCTCTGAAGTTGGCCCGATGGGATGCTATTATGGTCTAAATGCCATGAGGAACATAACAAGCACAAAAAAACCTTACAAACACCTCCCTGAGAAACACTGGCACTGCTAGAACATGCTAACGGGTATTTGTTGGCATTACATGCAGGTATGTCATGCTGTTAAAGGTTTCCCTTTAATAGTTTTCTGATCTGACCTATATACCATACAAAAGTGGAATTGAAGATTGTTCTAAATTTGCCTGACTTTCGTGACTGATTATTTCAACCTGAGATTGAGCTCTGTTTGGATCACTCTTTTCACTTTGGTCATGCATTAGGAGAAAACAGCAAACCTGATGAAAGGTGTCATGCCTTTGATCTGACAGCTGTGTGAGTTTTTATTTTTTATGTGTGGGTATGTGTGTGTATGTGTGTGTGTGGGGCGGGGGGGGGGGCATGAAACATGAAACATGTTTGAGGGAGGGGACATAAGTATGTGAGAAGCTCTGAAAAATGAAGATGTGCTCTGCAGCTAAAGGACCTGTTTGGCCTGAGAACAACGCCATATCAGTGAATGCAAACTGGACATCTCAGCATGCAAAAACAACTAAGATGACCTTGCATTTAAAACCATTATAAAATCACCAACAGCTGCCGCCAAATTTAAACCTTAGCAAAACAAATACATATTCATTCATATACCACAACATAAAGCCTATACTTTCAGTCTTGGCTAGTATTCAATAGTGTGACCATGACCTGATCTGGACAGAAACAGCAATAGAGTGCTGAAAACAGCATATTTGCACAGTTAATGTTGCTAATATGTTGTATATTTCTATAGGCTAATTTAATCATAAATCAAAAATATCCTTATGACATCAGGAAGTATACAATATGTAGGTATTTGTGGAGGAATCAGCCTGGCAAAACACA
This sequence comes from Tenualosa ilisha, assembly GCA_015244755.2. Lineage (NCBI taxonomy): Eukaryota > Metazoa > Chordata > Actinopteri > Clupeiformes > Clupeidae > Tenualosa > Tenualosa ilisha. The sequence continues at coordinate 2,144,832 of PYXC01000315.1, forward strand.
CAGGGGAGGAACAGTCATCCCTGGGCTTGTCTAAGAACCGAATTGGATACCTGAGGACTGAACGCTCCACTGCCCTCACCTGCCTCTCAACAGAGATTCATTATCATTCCCCGCACAAACTGTGCCCCGGGTGCCGGGGCTGTGCCCGTGCAGAGGATGGTGATTATCGCTCTGCCGTGTGACAGACGTGCTGCGCTCTGACGTGACGTCTGTCAGCCAGATATCAGCGCAAGGGGGGACAGGCTGCTGCCGTGCCAATGCAGACACGCGCTCTCAGACCGCCCGGAGCTCTCTCTCCCTCACTCGACGCCGCTTCCTCGGCAGGAGCTTCAGTCGGTTGCGCATCTGGGGAAGAGATCTCTCAGGTCATATCACCGAGAAGCTGGGCTTGAAGAGAAACAGAGAGAGAGATACAGTCAGTCAGAAAAGTTGGGCGAAACACACACAATTCTGAGTGCCAAGTAAAAAACAACCGCACATGGAAAAAGCTGCAAGAAACGACCACGGAAATAGCATGCATGATAACATGTTATTTCAATAATGATACAGACATGCAAATGTTACCTACAAATCTCCAGTGAACAGTATGTTGCATGCATCATGCATAGGCAGTTGGCAAGGGCATGATTTATGAATGATTATAGTAAACCTTTCTGCTTTGTGCGACGTATTGCCTGGTGCAAACAGAAGTGTTTTTAGACAGGCAATCATTGACCCTGTCTCTCAGTTTTTCATGTTAATTGATTTCTCTTGGCACTTGCGGCTTCGTTACGTCACAGCCTAGCTTGTCGACAGTAACTGGTAATTATTATCACAAGATGTCTCTGGTGACATCTCTCGGAGGCCACAGCCACTGGCAGACAGCGAGGCTAATTATTTTCATCAATCATTTGAATCGTGAAATGTTGCACTTAACAAGACGTACAGTGCACGTGAGCTGGTGACTGACTTGATAGGAGCATGCCGCACAGTTGTGGCGCGCAGTATGGGTTCCATTCGGCGCTGTAAAAATCTCGCCTCTGATGGAGTTCATCACTCAAACGAGAGTTATTGGAGCCTTTTTTTGCAAGGCGAGAGCAAGCGTTTTGATATAGCTAACAGTGAGCGACTGATTGCAATAGCCCACTTAAAATCATGACTTTGGCATGGCAGTGTGACTTTTAAACGTCATAAACAGTGTGGCAAAAAGTAAGTGACAAGCAGAAAATGCAGGGATATTATAATACAGTGTAATCAGAGTGCCAGAGTTCGATCTGAATGACAGTCGTGCTGAGAGCCAATGGAATGCTGATGGAAGCTGGCAGAGCTCATAAGCATTGCAAAACAGTCGACTGAACCTGCACTGAATTTTAATTGGCCGTAGTTAGACTGTTTACGTCAATGGGCCTCCGGAAGACTCGATCTTTAACCATTTCATGAGAAGGAAGTGTGGCTGTCTTTAAAAACCAAGACATGCAGCCCACATAGGCCGTAGAGCCACTAGCACCTGGCTTATTTATGTCGGCTTCACGAAAACCAGTCTAAATCATGACAATGCATTTTTATTGTCCATTCAATCATTCGATTCACTTCAGTGCAACGGCAGCACAAGAGAGCATTTATTTCATGCAGAGATTTCTCTGTACATGGAAAATCACAGCAAGTGGTTAAGTTTTCCCTCTGTAGGGGGCAGCAGATTCTAAGTGTTTTTGGAGCGGCAGTCAGATTTCTTCTGGCATGTCGACAGCGCCCGGAGAACCCGCATCAAAAGAACATATGGAGTGCAGTTTTATTGGAACACTTCACGCATTTCCTTTTACAGCGACGACTGACAGCAGCGCCAGGCTGCTTCTCGTCGTAATCAGAAGCACATCTCATATACCCCATTCACCGCACATCATTTTGAGAGGTTGCCATAGAAACTCCGCTCCATAGTAGCAGACAGACATGATGAGAGATGAACACAGCAATTTCCCCGCCACATTCTGTCCTCAAAATCACACACATTTCCGCACTCTGTTTTGGACATTTTTAGTATTGCTCAATGCATTTAACATCAAAAGAGCAAAAATATTTAACATCGCATTTCACCTTAGAATAACACACACGAGGTTTATTTTTATCACCATTGGAAGCCAATTTTACATCAAGCTACAAGACTGAAATTCCGTGTTTTGCATAGGCCTACATACTTTCTCTGTGAAATAGGGGAAAAAATACAACTGTTTAAAGTCAATCTACTTCAGAATAGATGTAATAAATGTCTTACAGCTGTGGCACAATACAGTCATTCTATGTAGGAAACAGATAGGCAGCAAAAGATGCTGAGTGGATACTGAGCCTCCAGAAAAAAATAAAACATACAGTATTTCTTAATGCCACATAGTGACTGCCTGGGATTAAATCCTGGATGCAATATACCACACCTTTCCATATCTGTGTGTGTGTAAAGCCTAAGTCAGTCAGAGAGAGAGAGGGAAATTGTATACGGGTGTGTGTGTGTGTGTGTGTGTGTCTGTCCGTCTGTCTGCATATCCTAACTCTGGGTTAGGGTTCCATCAGCCGGCTTCTCACAGGGACCATTTACACCAAAGGCTTTAAAAAAGCAGGGTGGCTCAGGGCTTTTTTATCTCTCCATGAAGCCCCAGCCTCGTCTGATTAGCGCACCAAGGAGGGAGAGAGCAAGAGAGAGAGAGAGAGAGAGTGAAAGAGAGAGAGACTGTGCAGCCGCCACGGCAGTGTCAAGTTTTTTGGAGCAAAAATTTCCCCAGTCTTCACCACGCCGATACGCCAAGTGCAGCGTTTGCAGTTGGGAGAATTATGTGTTGCCTTCCTTCCCTTGCTGAGCATTTAATGATCCCGAGCACCCAGAGCCTGCCGAACTCACTCGCTCTCGACTCTCTGCCGGCGGCAAGCTTTTCCAGTCCACCGGCTCACCAAGTCCATAACCCCCTTTTGTTGGTGGTGAGACACCCAGAAAGGAATCCCTCTCGGATATAGATTATTCCCTCATGCATGAGAATCTGTATTACATTTCTCACAGTTCACAATGGTGGCTTTGTCTATGTTCATCGCAAAAAAACCTCTGCTCTTCACAGCAGGTCTGTTGATAATAAAACAGGGCCACTGGAATAGAGATAACAGCATAATGTTGAACATGGGATGAATAAGTTTAGTGTGGCAGTCCGACAGCAGCTGACTGGGCCTCGTATAAATAGCAAATTCTAGGTCATGGTTCAAAACTGTCAACAAATTTTAAATAAATGCGCGTAGTATAGTCCCTGCATGACATTTCTACATAGTCTGAATCAACACAAACAGTGTGCCAAAGTGACTCCAAAGATAAGTTGTCAGTTAGAGGACAACGACCCCAAAATGTCAAGTAATGTTGGTGCATGCCAGAAGATTCCAATGACACTTTGTTGAGACAGACAAACAAATCTCGCCACAGCCACTGCACGGTGGATTTGCATGACTCGTAATGCGTTCAGCTCCCACTACCAAATGTCACACATTAAAGATCGATTTTGTACCGTTTTAATCTTTTTTTTTGTTGTTTTTTTTCTTTGTTTCTCATCTTTGGAGAGCATGTGTAGTGCATGTGAGGCACTGGCTAGCCAGGCCGGTTTTAAAGATGGATATGGATGAGTCATCCTGCTGGCGTACGTCAGTCACGCCGGCAGGCGATGTCATATTGTTGACAACCGCCCTGTAGTGACAAGCGTCCACCTTATGGGGTCCACCATCGCCAAAACCACAGCCGCAGCCCAAGAATGACCCCTGTTTCTGACTGCACTTCAAAAACAGGCTCCATTTTTAACTCAGACGAGGGTGGGGGCGTGATGATGATGATGGAAGTGCCATTTTACAATCAAAGTCCTCCTGTGGATTCTGCTATCAGATTCTTTTTCTCTTTTTTTCATGAAAATTTGACCTTAGATGTAATTATCAGACCGAGTCTTCTGATTTGTGTTCTCTCCCTAAAGCAAACACAAGTCGAGATGCAATTTGCAATTTAGGTTACTTACATAACTGAAATTATTTTTTTTTTCCTACAACCCAGTAACACAGCTCAAATTTTCATTGTGGCATCTTCAGTTGCTCCAGGCAGCCCAAATCTATTGCAAGGCCTCTGCATCAAAGGGGAGCATCCAGCAGTATTAGCAACAAGAGTAATTGCTGCAATCATATTCTTAGGCAGGCATATTTCTGAAAGACTGCCATATCCTTTTTAAGTTACTCTCACAAGGACAGTATGCAAATAGTATGATAGGGCTGGGTATGTCATCTGAGTTTTCTTACAAAAAAATTTATATATTTATTGGATGTGGCTCTATGAAGAAAAGGAAAAGTGAAGCAAGCATATTCTGAGAGGATGTGTTATTTTTTTTGCATGACTTTGTTTGCATTTCTCTCCATTGTATTTCCAATTGATGGCTAATGAATGTGTGGGGGGCGAGCAGAGCCCTATAGCCTGGGGCTCCTCTGCGAGATGCAATAAGCATGCTGAGATTGGCTTGCCTGACAGTGGTTCAAGACATCTTTCATCATGCCTCAACAAGCTAAATCGAGTGGCCTCGAAGAGGCTGAAAGGGCTTTTCTCTCTCAGATAATGCGACCAGCACGAGTGGACATCACACTGCCAGCTTCATACCACCACTGTGTGGTCTCAGTGCTTTGAATGCTATTTTATTCACTTGGTAATAGTGGTCTGGACATTATGTATGTATTGTCTCAATGTGCCAGAGAAACACAGAAAACATCCACTTGCTATCACTGCTCTCACTGTTGACTGTAACAAGGGATACATGTTTTTTTTTTTGTTTGAGCAAATCCCCATCTGTCAAGGTGGCATGATTGACTAGCTACTGCAGCTACTTTTGATTTCTTTATTGCTTTTAGATAGAAAAACAAACAAACAACGACTCACCTATTTTCTCCTGCCCACAGCTGTCAGGCTTTCCTGCCTAAGCCAGGCCTCCCACAGGGATTTCAAACCTGGCCCGGAAGCTATTGCCTGGGCGGCAGATAAAGTCTAGGACTTTAAATGATAATGACAGAGGCACTACCAGGGGCTATATGCTCACCACAGTGGGTGCCACTACACCACATGTGCGACTGACTGACCGACCATTGGAACGAGCCTTAATGACTGCTTGTTAAGATTGTGAATGTGAAATTACCTAGCGGAGCTCTGCACGCACAGAGTGATAGGGACTGTACCGTACCTCAGTCAATGAGTGAGTCATTTGGCAGAGGCCCAGTGAAAGGCTCGGGCCACTCTTGGATGAGAGGTACATTTACTTCCATGAGGCTAAGCAAGCTATCCCTGGCAAAGGGTAATCAAAGCACACAAACAAACAGTGGTGAGGCAGAGAGAGAGGGATCTCTGTGGCTCGCTTGGTCATTCAGCTTCCAGCTTTGTGGGCTACCTGGCTGCCTTGACGGGGTTTGTATCCTGGCACCTGAGATGAAATTGGCTTTGGATGGAGCTGATGCTGTTCTGTACAAAGTGGTCCTTTTTGTTGCTGGGCTGGATTTAATCCCTGCTCCCTTGAAACAGACCATGAAACAGAGACTGTCAGAGATACAGGGTGGCACAGTATAGAGAGTGCGCATCTAAATGGCAGTGGGAGCACTTGAGCCAAAGTTGGGACAAATCTGGATCATTTCTTTGGCCTCTGGCCAAGCAGATCTGTGCCAGATGAGGCCTAGAGCAGTCTTTATGTCAGCTGCTACTGGAGATGTGCTTACATTAGCAAACAAAAGCAAATATTCAGTAACATTTTCAAATGGTCTTTTGTTTGCTTTGAGTTCGCTGCAAACATTTGTGGACACACACCTATGGTTTCGGGAGGTGGTTGTCAGTAAACAAACATAGACAATTACTAGAGATTGTCATTTAAATTGTCCAGTGTTGAATGCTTGCACAAAAATGTTCAAACTTACACAAAAGAATCAAAGAAAATGCATTTGTCATGAATAATGCTCATCGATGTTTGCTAAAATTTGAACAAATCTCAGTTTCTCAGTTTTTAGGCTCCCTCTGTGGATATTCTCATTTCTCGTGTGTTTGCCTATATCCACTGAGAGCTAAAGCAAGCTCTTTCTTAAAGTCCACTGTCACAATGGATTGGTTGTGCTCAGACTTGGCTTAGCGTCTATAAATTGCCCCTGAACTGAATAATAATGACCCCTTTTGCAACCAGGACAGAGCAGGTGTGGATTTTTTCCCAATAAATGACCCTCCTGTGGGTCAGCTCTGCTTGTGACCCAGAGGGGGTGGTGTGGAGTGCTAGGACAGCTGCCAAATAGAGCAAAGGACAGACCTTTCAATCAAGTTACTCTCCACCAGATAATTGCATCCTTACGCCTGATCCATACTTGACACTGCACACCACTAAACTGATGCATTTATGGAGCCGTCAATGGAAACTGAATCAAGGAGCTGCTCTCAGATGCATGAGCACTGTGTAATGCCAAGATTGGATTTACTCTATTGGTGATGAAACATTTTGCCATGATAGGCCAGTTTGATGAACCACGTGTCATAAATCTTACCTTCAAGCACCCATGTCTAATTTCTATTCAGGAAGAAGTTGAATATTTAATTTATTGAGGCCATGAAAAACTCCTGATTCTCCATAACCAAGTCTATGTTTTGACAGTACTTCAACCACATGACATTGGAGTGTTAGTCACTCGAGAGACTGGGGGTTAATGTGACGTAAGTGGGCTGGCTTCCTACAAAAGAATCTGATTGGGTTAAATCATAGTTCTTGATCTGTTTGCGGTATTAATGTAGCATTAAAAAGGCACAGAGAAACGCATAGACTTGTAAATTAAAGGTAGTTAAGAGATTACTTCAATATCAGAATATCAGGGGCAGGGTTTAGTGCTCAGAATTTAAGGTTAATGTTAAGAGATTTATGCAATCTCAGACTCATGGTGGAGAGAAACTACAAACCAAGCAAATATCTATTTAAATCCCTAATTTTTTCTAAAAAATTAAAGTGAAGAACTGGATGCTCCATACTGTGTAATGAGACTAGAAGAGTTAAAAAGAACGTGCTGTTTTTTCATGTGTAAATTAAACATGCACTTATTTGCACATGCACTTATTGTGCAATTAGAGATAAGAATGTCCTAATCATTTTCACCCTTTGTATATAGCATAAATGGAAATACATCTCTTTTATCTGTGGTTTTATAAAGAGAAAGGCACTGTTGGCTTGCTGATGATTCCCACGGGCAAACTAAGAGATGTCTTGCCTGTTGAAGCACATATGGACGTGAATATATAATATTATAAGTGTGGTAGTATAAGTGTTTGAGTGAAGCAGTGGAATCAGTCTGGGTGGAGGACCCAGGGTAATGAGTGCTGTCTTTGCATTTACTGGTTGGTGGTGATGGAGTTGTGTAAGATGTGTAAGAGGTGTTTGACTAAGAGCATATACCGTAGGTATGGAGGATTGTTGAAGGGGGCTGAGTACCTAGTGCAGGCTTTATCCATTACTCCAATGCTTCAGTCAAGTGGGAATCTGATATGGAAAGAATGTCATTCTGTAACCAGCCGATGTACATTTTCCCAGTATAAGGACTGTGGGTTTATGGAAAAGAATGATAACATAATGTTTGCCATGAAAATATAAATACTGAACTACTAATTTGGTCAAAGCACGCAACTTTTTAACAGTCAAAGTTTAACTCATTTGAATTGTAAACCCTAAAGTGATTCTCCAAAGAGATGTGGTGTGGCATTTAAGCGTTGTTGCTTTACTCAGTGACCAATCACATATTTCTCACACCTATAAAAATGATTAACATTGACACTGACACATCTTCTTAGTTTTGCCTTTTTCCTTATGCCATCTCAATGTGGAGATTTTCAATCTTCTGAGAGGGAGCTCCAATATGAAGGAAACAAGTCGTTCTTCTGCTGAGGAGTCTTTGCCTCTTGAGAATCCCTCTCCCTTGAGAATCCCCCGCAGGGAAACTTCTGCTCTTGCTGTCTCCAGCAGTGGTGCAAACTTCAAAGGATGACCTCTCACTCACTGCTGTGAAGGTGTGTAGGTGGCTGCAGTCGAATGAAGACTGCTTCAGTTTCTTCCAGTTGAGGTTGGTCGTGTCATAGCTACAGCCCGCTCACTGAGGGTTGGCGATATTTAAACCTCTTTTCACAAGTCAATAAAGTATGCAAATGCACCTAAATGGTAAAACTTTAGATCATCATAAACATTGACATCAAAACATGTCAACTATATAAAAAAAACACTGTACACACTAGTGTTACTCATTTGTTAATTTACATCTCTACAACAAATAATAGCAATGATGCACAAATACAAATGTTACCCAGTTTTCATGAATCATCTCCTGTTTTTGCTGTGATTTCACAAGTTCCTCTATAATCACTTTAGTGATGACAGCCATGACAGCGTGCTTCCCTCACAGCAGACATGCAGAGCGTGGCTACGCCAGGCCCCTCCAGCTTGTTGAAGGTGGGTCCTGGAGAGACAGCTTCTCTGGAGACATCCCTCCAAGCTCCGAGTAGCGCTGTTTGAGGTTTTTCTGTTGCTGATGTTTTTTTTGGTTTTGTTTTTTTTTTTGTCTGTGACTGGTGTGTATAAATAAATCTCTTTGGGTTTCGCTTTGCCTGAAAATATGGAGAGAAGGAACCCTTCTCTCTCTCAGTTCTCTTACAGCAATCGTGGGTACTTTGAGTCAACCAAAAATTTTCAAATGACAAAGTGTATGTCTGAATTTTGTTAGGAGAATCCAAATCAATCAAATTGATCAATCAAATCAATTTTATAGGACAATATGACATTTTATAGGATAGCTGTATGTGTATTTTGTATCTCCATCCTGCTCTGTTCTGTGTTTCTGTGATCCCTGTAGACAAAAAGCGGTTATTTAAACAAGAAATGCAGCCATTTTTAACATGTAGCTATGTTGTTTCAGCTCCACAAATAATGATGGTTGGAAAAAAATTATATACACTAGACCAAGTTATGCTCCTGCTAGCGTGTGGACACAGAGAGCTACAACTTTAACTTATTGGGCTTTTAGCCTCTTAACATGCACAAAATATCATTCCAAGTACTAGAAAGCAGCATATAGCGGTTCCCTACAAGACACCACTGTTCATGTATTACTGAGTAGTTGTGCAAGAACAGTATAAACCTTGTGTTTTCTACAGCTTCTGTACCTGTTACTAAACTGCTTACTGCTAAACTGCTTACTAAACTTTCCATCTGAGTTTGTATTCTCACATGTTTGATAATTGTCGAGCTGTTGCTGTGATCTCATCATTATTCAAACCCTCAATTACTTCCTCTCTCCAAGGCTTCTATCCAGTCTCCACTCTCCATGAAGTCTACCAATGTATCGGGATATATACAGTCTACAAATAGTTTTGTGTTGATGGAGTTGTGCAGGATCAGCTGTCATGCAGGCTATGGTTTCTATGTTGTTACATATTAATGCATATATGACCAATGCTTGATCATCGCTTTTTGGGAGAAATTCATGTTTTGAAAGTGTGTTCCAGAGGGTGTTTTAGTGTGGGTCTGGGCATCTGGGCATATATATATATATATATAACTGAAAAAATACAATGGCTGCATGTAGAAAATTGCTGGATTTCTCCTTTAACTATATGCCATAATTAAGGTAGTTGTGGTCAGCTGCACTTTCACCAGCAGTACCATGACCCAAACACCTCGGCATGCATGCGTTGTACACATGTGTGCTGAATGTAGCCTATGTACACCACATGCACATGCAGTTCACATTTGTGTCACTCACATCCCTTTGGCCTCATGCATGTTCAAACAAAAGCAATCACCTATAACAACAGCTCCGCCCCCCACCCCCCACCCCAGCACCGAGCTGAAGATGCACCCAGGGCCCTGCGTGTTCCAGCCAAGTGTGCGGAAATTTGACAGAGCCGATGACGAGAAAGACACTGTGAATATCCCGAGCCTCACATGACTCACTGCAATGGCCTCCAGGAATCAACGCAAAGGTCAGTGTTCCCTGATGCCATGGCTAGCAACTAAATGAAGTGACTTCATTTTTTCATCCTCTTCCTCCCCCCTTCGTCACGTGTTCTCTTCACTCGTAAAGGGTATTAGGTGGGCACTGGGATGATGCTCATCGATGCTGTGCTGTCACAAGTTCTTGTATCTTCCTCATTCAATAAGTGACTTGTCTGAGTTGAGATACATACACACATATACAGTACATAAGATGCAATGCATGAGAACCACCCCCCCCACACACACACAAACAAATGGAGACCCATCCAAAAACATACACTAATACATATTTATAAGCATACTTACATCTAGTCCTGACATAAGTTGTGGAAGAGGGCCCTGAAGTGTAGCTGGAGCTGTAGTAAGTGCTCACACACAAACAGTGACGCCGGGTGAAACAAACACACCCCAATATGCTCCTAATGTGATTCATAAGCACAACTGAGCATTGCACGGTCTTACAGTAAACGAGCCCAAATCCTTGCCTGGAGAGGTGCCATGTTGAGCGGTTTTGTTCCAGATTTTGCTCCAGTTTTACTGTAGACCCAGTGAGGTGAACGAGATGGAGACTGTGCCACAGCCCAGCTGGGTAGCTGGTATTTGGAAAGGAGGGTTTTTGGATGCCTGTCTTTCCGCATTGAGATGAGTGCCATGGAATACCATGGAGAAAACAACACAAACAAACAAACGAAAAGAAATCAAACAGAAAGAAAAATTCATTAACAGAAAATCTAGAGAGAGAAGATTTGAGAAATTGCTGTGTGTGAACATAGCAAAATGTTGGGGCAAAAGAAAAAATGGCAGCCTACTGTCTTTCGAAAAATCATGTGCACTGCACTGGAACAACTTTTGCCTCATAGTAGACTGAAATAAATATGTTTGCATACTCAAATCAGCATTACATATTTAAGGAATGCCTTCGGAGGCATCCAGGGGGCCAGGGGCATCCATTGTCCAAGCAGTTACATAACTTGCTGTTTAAACTGGCCTGGCACTTGAAGGGACAAGTCTTTATTTTCTGCATGTTTGTGCCATTTATTTACATCTTTCTGCTTAAAGTTTACTGCTACTTTTCAATGCACGGAGCATATAGTAGATGGAAGTTCCAGATTAATTGAAACCTCCTGGTGTCATTTATAAGGAGCGGATGCCATGTTCAGGGTGATCAGACCCTGTTGGCAGGTCTGTGACACAGAGAAATGCAAAGTGTCTCCGAAATGCCACATGAGGTTGGTTCAGAGGAGGGAGGGAGGGAGAATAGGAGGACGGTGATGGGGGAGGAAGGGGAGGCGGGGTGCTACATGTCTACCTTCATGCTCCTGGTACAGCAGTCATGGCACACGGATGTAGTTGATTAGTCAATCGTTCGGAGTCACTGATGCACACTTGGCAACAGCCCAGTCGTCTAATGGTGGAGGAATACTTAATTAAGCATCAGCGGAGGATAGGGGAGAAGGGGGGGGGGGTGTTGGCGAGCACCGCCGGACTGACCGTGGGCAGAGCTTGCACTCATCCAGTTAATTCAAATGCAAGGCACGCTCCTGGCACTTTTGTGAAAAGATTTAGGGTGACAGCGACAAGGAGAGGGAGAGAGAGAGAGCGATTTTTTTTTTTGGATGTCTGCTTTCTTCTTGTTTTAGATCGCGAATCAGGACACCGTCCTATTGCATAAATGCCATGGCCATGACTCCACAGGAACAATTCATCAGCTGATTGCGATCAGAGAGAGTCTTGCCTGCCCCATTCCATTCCTTTTCACCCCCCGATCGCTGTGACATGAAGCTGTAAGCCTGACCCGATGCCTCTTTTCAGTACTCATTGATGCTCCCAGAACCCATCACAGCGGATGGGCATTTTCAAAACCAGATGGCAAATTACAACATTCTGTCATATTTACGACATGGGAGCAGTTAACAAACAGCTCTGATTACCTATTATTTTCAGCCAGAGGAGAAGTTGGTTGCTTTTTTGGGGGGGTGGGGGGATTAGGGCTGACGTCAACAGCACATGGAGATGCGCCTCGCCAAGCCTTATGTAAAGCCGTTGAATTGGTGGCTTAGCTGGGGAACTTGTCCACACGCTTCAGTCCATTCTTTTTGGGAGCTGGGAGGATTGCATGGTGTGCATGATGGATTGGAGAACCAGCCTCTCCCAGCTTTGAAGCTGATAAGCCTTTTAAAACCATGACGAATATTTTCTCGCAATTTACCCTGAGGCAAGCTAGCAGAGAAATTTATAGGAGGAGGAAGAGGAGGAAAACACACACACACACACACACGTACACACACACATACACAGGAAAATTTGGTGTGTATTTAAGAACACGCTGTGATACCACCATGCCACCAAGAAATGGCCAACAAACCCATTTATGAGCATTCAAAGCGTATATTTTATTGGAGGGGTTTGGGGCTGAATGTGAGCCATCTATTCTCTATGCATTGAATGCTTTGGCCACAGCGGTCTTTGGGTCAACTCAATTCTATTAAGCTATGGTTGGGAGAGGACAGTAGCACACTGTTCACCCTGCAGAAATTCTCCCAATTTTGCTCCTAGCTCTCTGTCGTCATGCACATGCATTTTTCAGATTTCACATTTTATGGCAGGTTGATTTCAATTCATTTGGTGTCGTCATTTAGTGTCTCTCAACTGGGGTAACGTGTTCATTAACCAAACATTGTTAGTTTATGTGATTTCGGTTCATTTATTATGCATATTTGCAATTGTTTGCATTCATTAATTGATTTATGTCTAGTGTTTAAATTTAGAACAGTACAAATGACACTGTTGCAAAAAAAAAAAAAAAAAAATCCAATTATTTCCATTTCACTGCGTGCACTGCAAGACTGCACCGCAGCTCATGTTTGTTATTATCTCCTCTCATGCACTGAAGACTCGAGTCCTGACCGACTCCTCGGTGCTCGGCTGCCTGCTTTGTCCTCAATAGACAGCTACAAACACGCCGTGCTCCAGATAGGAGAGACACAGAGAAAGAGAGAGAGAGAGAGAGAGAGAGAGAGAGAGAGATGAACATGGCAGCAGAATGTGTTGCTGAGAGAGCTGCTCGACAAATATTTGCGACGCAACTCTTTGCGCGCCTCTTCCAGACAGGGCAGCTTGGCAGAAGTCAGTTTCCATAGTGATGCAGGCAAGTGCGGGAGATTAGCAGGACGCGGCGGAGAAGGAGACGTTTGCACGGCTCTCTGTGTAATTTGACACACGCTGTAGGTCCTACAGGCCTGTGTGCATGTGATATAACAGTACACGTTTGCCTGTCAAATGTTTGGCACGCATCAGCCTCCTCCTCTCCATTAGACAGAGAAACTGTGATTTCTGCTCAGGGTTGTTTTCATTTGCAAAACCTGTGCAAGCAGCGTCAGATTCCTGGCAGTAGGATGACTTGGCCAGAATGTTGGGGAAAATGGTAAGGTTGCACCATTGATACTTTGAACATTAGGGCTGGCACTGAACCCCAAAGCAAGAAAAAAAAAGAAAGAAAAAAAGCAGTGATGGCGGAGGCAGAGATTGGGTCTGCCTGTCGCCATGTTGAGAAGAAAAACACAAATGGATTTTTTTCTCTTCATGATTCCAGGGCCATACATTTTTCATCTGAACCTCTGAACCTCAATATTCACATAAATGGAGTTCCTATAAAACTTAATTAAACATTTTCTACGCTCTCCACCGAGCAATCCCACAAGACATACCAATATAAGAGGAGAAAAGGCTGAGACCGATTATGCTGTTGCCTAGCAACACTTGCACAAAATTTGAAACGATTTAGTGGCCCCATACTGGTTTATCGGGGGTTATGTGCTTTCGTTTGCAGAGCACACACGGTATATATACACACCGATCGGCCGATTGTGTTGTTGACGCCATGGCAGGTTAAGTCACTCCTGTCTTCCTTTGCCTCCTATGTCTTCCTGCGTGCCTGCCTGCCTGCCGTGGGATGCCGTATGCCGATGATGGAGATGTCATGAAGGTAGGTCAGTGAGTTTGCTTTTTGGAACACTGAAATATGGTGCATCATGTGAGAAAAATGGAACAAAACCACAAGGCTATTGCGGCAGATGGGCTTTGCATATTGCATTGACACAAGACCATGGCCAAGAAACCAATCGCCACCACTAAAACACACACACACACACACACACACACACACACACACACATACAGAAAGACAGACACACGTTGTGGGGGAAGAGGTAACGACACACATAATCTGACAAATGACTGAGATGATCAACTCTTCAGCATGAGACTCATGGAGCACACGTGGTGTTTCTGTCCACCTTCCCCCTTAATAGCTGGCTCATCTCTTAAGACATACGATTAGTGTGTGGGTATGCAGTTGACAACCCACTCCACACTCATTTAGGCCATTCCAGGCTTTAGCATGACAAAAAGCAGCAGCGCAAGACAATAAATATTTGCACACCTATTGTGCCTCATATGTAGCTCATTTAGAGGTTTCCGCTTTTCACTTGCAAGCACTTCTCCACTCATTTTTGTTGTTGTTGTTGTTGTTTTTGTTGTTGATCTCTGGTCTCCTGAACCAAATTAAGAGTTTGCCTGAATTCACATCATTGCATTATGCAAGAAAATGGAAATCTGAAGATTTTCTCCCTTCTATTTTGGGAGAAAACATGTCAGCAATAATATGAATAAATTATGTGGATTTCTCACCATTAGCATATTAATGAGTGATCATGTCCATCAGTTTGTTTGTAATCCCAACAACCACAGCCTCGCAGAGAATCAGGGAAATGGTATGCTCTTTAACAACACCACTCTTATATATTTAGGATATATGATGCAAACATTGCATCTGTCTCGTTTATCAGGGCAGTGTGTGTGTGTGTGTGTGTGTGTTCATTTGATGTTATGAGATTAATAAAGGCAAGCACATTTTATAATCTCCCCCTCCTCAGCCAATTTGTCATGGTAGCTGTAGAAAAATCCTCTAAGCGGCTCTCCATCTCAGTGTTGTTAAAAAGCTCACGTTTATGTCTGAAGTGCCATCAGAATAGCCACCCAAATTGACAGTTAGCTGTAAGACTGTAATGACTGTGGATTCACTGTGGAAGTGTGATTGAAATCACAGTGTTTATACAAAGTGCTATATGTACATGCTGTGTTTTTTTTGTCCATCCAGGGAACAAGTAAGGAGAGGCAGAAATGAGAGCCTCCACGCTTAGGCTGATGTTAAATCATTCTACACTCCAGCGACTGTCAAACAGTCTCAGAGTTTAGGGAGCAAATGGAGCAGAGTTCACAGTTTAATTATGCCACCAGTAACCGTGCCACCAGTGAGCCACACGCTCCCTTGCAGTTCCATGGCAGGTGCATAAATCCATGGCATGTTTCTCACAGCTCCATGTCCAGAGGGAGAGGGAACCAGATGGGAATTTAAATGTTAAGTTTCATGTTGTATCATTAGTAGGTTAGTTCACCGCTCATTGCTTCTCCATCTGCTACCATTTCAGCTTCGCACCAAGAGCAGTGGTGAGACGCGAAGGGGGAGAAAAAAAAAAAAAAGATTCGCACTGTAGGCTATCGCGCTGACCCCCAATGCAACAACGCTCCCATCTAATTAAATAAGCCATGCGCCTGTCATATCCTCTGCTTCTTGGCGAAATGAAAGAAGCAGCCATGCCAAGCCATAGTGTGAGACTGTAGCATTTCTGACATTAATCTCCCCTACTTCTCTGCAAATTCCACATGACTCTTTGATGGTGCTTGGGCAAATCATATCATCCCTTGACACTGTATCTTGCCCCTTTTACTGACAATAAATTACCTGGCATTAAAAATATAGAGAATGTGCAGTTTCTGGCAGAGATGTGGTATTGGAATTGTCTCCTTTCTCCTTGAAGGCTTCCGAATAATAGAAACTGAAGGAGGTTAGGTTCCCTTGGTAACCTTTGAAAAGAGCCGCTGGGATGTGGAACAGAAAGAGGACAACCTTTTCTTGATAACTTCAATGCCATTCAAAAGAGAATCGCTCATTTTCTCACCCAAGACAATGGCATATCCAATGGGAGACGGTCTCCATCCCATTTCCCACTGGGTTAAATAAAGCAGCATTTTTTAATTTAAAACAAATAATTCCTAAAAACCCATGATTACAATTGCATTTTGCATAATGTTATTACTGTTTTTCTACACAAAAATTTGCATTCCCTGGAAAGGTACTCTAGCACCCAGTGTACATTTTGGCTGTTTTGATATTTGTTAATATTCTAGCTGAAAAGAAATTTAATGAAAATACATCAATGAACCCACAGTAAATATGAAAAACAGAAACCTATATTGGTTGTTGGAGGTGAATATGTCAATCGACTATAGATGCATGTGTGTGCATGTGCGTATTGGTGTGTACTTCAGGGCGGGAGTGGGGGGGTCGACTTTCAGATGACATTGACGCTATGTAGATGGGAGTAGGGAATTGTGCTCTCTGTAACGTTGCTGCTTGTTGATGTTAGACAGTCGCGCAGGGCGAAGCTGGTTCTCCTCGTGTAGATCTAGCCAGGACCTCAGCACCACTGGCCCCTGGACAGCTCCCCGCAGCGAGACACTTGCGCGCCATCCCTCAGGACTGTTTTGTTCCAAGTCTTTTAATGGAAAGAAAATATATTTATGTCCCAAGTAACACTGGAAGTTTACAACTTTGGGGGGAATCTACGGATACCTCATTGCACAATTCGTGGAAGCCAACCAAACCCCACTGGCAGAGATCAAAAATTCGTTGTAAGTAAATGGGTTTTTGTTTCCGATTTTGGCTGAGGCTGGAAGTTGCGACGCGACGTATTCAAGTCAGTGTATAAGTTCACCGTTGCTTTGAAGTATGGTGATCGAAGCATAACGGTCGGATAAGGTGGTAGCCTAGTTGTTGTGGTTTGCGATATTGTAGTCCATGCACAATTACTGAATGTAAAGACTGCATTAAAGATTTACAGCTGAATGTCTGACGCTCCGCAGTTGTAGCAGATCCATGCAGCCTGGTGCGTAAAGCTTGCGCTCCGGGCATTCCTTTGTCTCCCTCGATATAATTGTTTTAGCATTTGAAGACATTTCTCCATTCCATGTGCATAAATGCTGGCACACACCGATTGGAATGCATTTAAAGACGGTATTTATTTGTGATAACACGCACGTTATGATTATTTGTGTGCGGAAGAGGGAAGAATCCTGTTTTTGCTTCTAAATGCGCGGAACGCAATGATTCAGCGTGCACATTTGTCATAAAGTTTTGACACCGATGTTGAATTTGTCATTAAGCATTAAAACAATCGATGGAATAAGTTCTCCTGAAGACATGCATGAGCAAAATGTTATTTGTTGATTATAAATAGCAAACCTGGCAATGGGCTCATTTTCAGTTGTGTATGTTTTAGATAACAAAAAACTCTTTTTGAAGAGAAGGCTGGCAAATTCTTTTCACATGGTCTGTCAATAAAATGTTAGACGTGTGATTGAAATTCCCACCCACGAAAAGAACGAGTGTCTTCCAAGTATTTAGGGTCTACAATAGTCCCCAGAACATCAGTACTCCTTAAAATTGTATTTATAGCTTGTCACTCGCTGTTTTGAAGAGTGGGTGTTCTGTCAATATACTAAGGGTTTAATTGTCTTGTTTTAGGTTAACGGCAACCGACGAGCTGTCTCACGGTGCGGTTTTCAATCTGTCAAAACAGTTGGTTGAAAGGTTTGGTCATAAACCGCGAAGCTGCTGTCTACGTGGACTGGTGCTGAAATTTCACGTCCAGCTGCCAGGACCTCTGCCAAATCCAGAGAAATGGCGACAAATGGCACCAAAGCCTCGGATGGCCAAGTTGTGACGGAATTGAACGAAGTATCAACTAGTGAAAAGCCAAATACAGCGGAAGCGAAAGATGATAAGAAAAAGGATATCCCTGCTCGAGAAACATGGGGAGGAAAATTTGATTTCCTATTGTCGTGCGTTGGCTATGCCATTGGATTGGGAAACGTTTGGAGATTTCCCTATCTTTGTGGAAAAAACGGTGGAGGTGAATATGATTTCTTATATATATATATACATATTTTATTATTATTATTTGGGGAGGGCAAACTTCATATTAGTGGTTATGTTTTTTATGTATGTGTGCAGGGTTCGAACCTATGCATGTTTGTCTGCCTGAGCGTAATCAGGATCTCTTCTGTGTCAGAGTAATTTCTGCTGAGCCAGTTTCATGTCATGGCAAATGTACCGCTCATTTCGACACTCACTGACGTATAATTCGTCTATCCATGCAGGGGCCTTCTTGATCCCTTATTTTTTAACTCTCATTTTTGCCGGAGTTCCTTTGTTTCTCTTGGAATGCGCTCTTGGTCAATACACGTCGATTGGTGGACTTGGAGTATGGAAGCTGGCTCCAATGTTCAAAGGTAGAACCAATTAAAAAAAAACAAATTTTTTTGTCCTGATATATTTCACAGTTGCTCAGCATGAGTTGTGTGGAATGCAGTCCATCCTGTACTTAATTCAGAAAGAAAACAAACAGCACAATGCCTTGTAAAATATTCTGCAGCCTTTATGACTAGTCCTTTTTGAATCACAGGTGTTGGCCTTGCAGCTGCAGTGCTTTCATTCTGGCTAAACATATACTACATTGTAATCATTGCCTGGGCCTTGTACTATCTGTACAATTCTTTCACAACTGTAAGTTTGACATGCAAGTCCATCCACACAATCCAAACAACTGTTTCTGTAAGTTCTGATAGAGGAAAAAGTCTATTTGTCTAAATATTAAAGTTCCTATACATCTCTCTCATACAGGAATTGCCATGGAAATCTTGCAATAATCCATGGAACACAGAGAAGTGCTACACCAACTACAGCCTCCCAGACACAGCAAACCTCACCAGTGCTGTGGTGGAGTTTTGGGAGTAAGACCTTTATCTCTAACGTATCATCACGTTCAAAGCAAAACAGCGACACAGGATTGCCTGCATAAAATAACTAAAAGGCAAAACAAAACACAGACACAGTAAAAAACAATCACAGGTGCTCTGGTGTCTTTGCCCTTTGCTCTCTTTTAACAGACGCAACATGCATCAGTTAACTGATGGCTTGGAAAAACCAGGGCAGGTCCGAGTGCCACTGGCCATCACACTGGCTATTGCTTGGGTCCTCGTGTACTTCTGCATCTGGAAAGGTGTCAGTTGGACTGGAAAGGTAATAGGGGGTTTGGGGGGGTGGGGGGGGTTGGCCTGTGTGTGAGTGGTTGCACGCCAGCTTGGCATGGTATGGGTGACGGTTATGCAATATTAATCCATCTTGTATTACCTCATGAATTATTCATGCCACCCTGAGAATCATAAGGCAATCTGTCATAATCTTGCTTTTACTGGTGTCTCAATTATATGAGCATCTCACTGAATTCCTGAAGAAAGAAGAATATAGTAGTGAACATAATTGTTTGAATAGCCTCATTAACTGCAGTTGAAGTTGAAGGCCACACTTATCTTGCATTTGCATATGGTATCACCCACTCAAATGCACACAAGATGCAAGGATTATTAAAAAGCTAATCAAGAAGCGACATGGTATGATTGGTAATTAAGAGCTTTAATGGATGTGTTCCTGAGCATTAACCAGGTAATTGTGCTTTGACAGGTGGTGTACTTCTCGGCCACATACCCTTACTTCATGCTCTTCATTCTCTTCATCCGTGGCATCACTCTGCCTGGGGCCTTCGATGGCGTCAGATTTTACATCACGCCAGATTTCAATAAACTCAAAGAGTCTGAGGTGAAGCTGGTCTCAAAATTCATACAGATGAAAGAAAAAAATATTCAACAGCAACTGTCAAATGTCTCATAGTATTTTAAAAAAGTCACCTCATCTGTTTAAAATGTATTTTATCTTTAAACCAGGTGTGGCTAGATGCAGCCACTCAGATCTTCTTCTCCTATGGTTTGGGTTTGGGTTCACTAATTGCCCTTGGGAGCTACAACCCGTTCCATAATAATGTTTACAGGTATGTAGCCACAGAGATGAACACACAAGGTGTACAGTGTAAACCCTCAGTAACAATGTTTACATGCTCAAATTTGAACACAGAGCTGAAATATTCAATAAAATGTCTGCAGGTGTGTAGTCACAGGGATGAATGCACACGTTTTAAAGGATCAATACGTGTTTACAGAAACATAGCCACAGATTTGAACACACACAGTTTGAAGTCTTAAGAATCTTTACAGGTGAATCCACCTGTCTCACCAACCACAGGAAGGCTGAATGATAATTTTAGCATTTACATCGCTAAGTTATACATCTACTATTAAAGGGTTTAGTATTAATGTGTACAAAGAAGTCATTAATTGGTATTACAGAGACCTTAACTTTGATGGAACGCGTGCTGACAAAAAAAATCATTATCATTCAAGCCTTGTCTTGAGTCCTGTGTGCACCATGTGTCGTTTGAGCGTCCAATTAAGAACATTCTAATGAAACTAGTGCACTTTACCAATTAACATTCAACAGTGTGTACATATTGGTGAAACATTTTGCAGCAACAATGACTAGCAACAAGGTAAGACAGAACTGATATCTTTCACTGATTATTTTTTTCTGATTCTTTTCAGGGATTCCATTATTGTGTGTTGCATCAACTCCTGCACAAGCATGTTTGCTGGACTGGTGATTTTCTCTATCGTTGGTTTCATGGCCAACGTCACCAAGAGACCAATAGCTGATGTAGCTGCTTCAGGTGACCAAACCCCTTTGTTCCACCATGACCCTTTTGTCAACAGTCAGACCAATTTGGCTGAAACCAGCAAAACCAATTTGAAACCACCTAAGCTGAGAAATTGATTCAACAAAAGACATCATCTAAAATGCATGTTTCCCCCTCTAAAGTCTATCCTTATCAGTTGTAAAAATGTGTGTGTGTGTGTGTGTGTATGTGTGTGTGTGTGAGAGAGAGAGAGAGAGACAAACAATTGCTGACAAGATGTCTTCTCTGCAGGTCCGGGCCTGGCTTTCCTGGCTTACCCAGAAGCTGTGACCCAACTGCCTATTTCTCCACTGTGGGCCATTTTGTTCTTCTCCATGCTTCTCATGCTTGGGATTGACAGTCAGGTAAGGATGTGGAAAATTTATGCATGCTCTGTCCCAGAAACATGAGCACATAAGCTTCTGCTCATTTCCTCTTGTGCCTGGAAGATAATCAGCACAGCACCCCTGCTGGCCACTCAAAGAATTGCTCCCAAGTCATTCATGTCTCCTCAAATCACCTCAATTAGCCCCCAAGAGCCCTTTGGCCACTATGAATCAATTAATTTGTTCATTTCTTCAGCTTGTTCGTTTCCACTATTAATCATCTTACTGAATGTAGAATATGTAAGTCTTCTAAAGGCCAGACATCACATAATGCTTGTAACAGCTTTAGCTGTCAAATGTTATTACATGGTTTGGGAGCAGATTTTTCTTAATGTGTATATTTCTAAAATGGTCACATTACACATTATACATAACACACGGTAAACATGTCTCAGACTCCCATTCTTCATCTGCAATTAAATGGTGAGTCACAAAGAAGTAGAGTTTATACACTGTAACACCATAAAACCACTAAGACCATTTTGCTCTTGTGTCTTTTGTGATAAAAAGGTTAGCCTTAGATTTTCACATATCCAGCAGCACACAGCCATAAGCCAGACAGACATATCCTGATCTTCCATACTCATCAGCTAAGACAAATGTCTGATCAAGATCAGTGCATTAGTCCTGGTTTGAGAGTTCAAAATTCTTATATTAAATATAATAAATATTTTTTTTTGGCTTTGAATTTGTTTGAATGGGTTGGGTTGAATTTCTTTTCATCTTTATAACAGACCAGGTTTATCCTTAGCTTCAGTTTAGATAGGGCAGTTAATGTAAGCATAGTGCAAAGACAGTATTTGTGCAAGATCTAAATCTTGTAAAGCAGACATTATATTTTAAATTATTTAGTTATATGGTTATACATATCTGTCTCACCGTCCGCAAAAAACTAATCAGTAAAATGATGACAGAGAGACAGTCTAAGCTACTGTGACAGGTTATGGATTAGCGTTTACATAGACATTTAGAAATGGGTCACCCTTGTTGTGTCTTCATTGTTGGGTTGTGCAACTCGTGAGTCTCACATTATGTATAGCGTTGGATGGGGAGATAACCAATTGCTGTGTGTGCACAATCTCTCTGCAGGAGATAAGACCCACTCTACGAGCCATTTCATGGAGCCCAGTTAAATGCCAGTGCTCATTTCTGCTAATCTCTCGCAAAAAGGTGGCCTTTTAAAATAAGATTTGTGAAATGAACAGCTTTCCATTGACCTACATTATGTACTGCAAGCATGTGCTAAACCACAGCTCAGCATCTGAATATTAACTAATCAACTCACTGAGGAGGAAAAATACACCTTTGGCTAATCTATTGTTTTCACTGGGTATTATCTATCAAAATCATATAGAAAAATAACATTTGTTCATTTCATTTATCTGGTTCTGTATGGATGGCTCATAAAGTATATCAGTCAAAGGGCAAAGATTGCATAGTGCCAATGCGAAATGGATATGATTTTTATCAGGAGAGCGAGATGTGAATCTGGTAGAAAGAGGTATTTTCAGGGCTATCTCTGGCACACGGTAATGAAACAACATTTCAGTCTCCAGCACGTGTGTGATCATGTAACACAAACACACCCTTTGATTTGATTCCCTTTGACATCCAGTGAAGGCAAGGAGAGATTGAGATGGACGAGGATGTGGCACTGGCCTGCAAAAGAGAGTGATTACATAATGACACTGTGCCCATCTCGTGATAAGTGGTCGTATCTGAATTTGTCCTGCCAGACAGCCTTGTGTACTTTATTTTATTACTGTTATTATTATTATTATTTATATATTTACAGTATTTATCTGTTTTCTCTCTCTCTGTGTTTGTGTGTGTGTGTGTGTGTGTGTGTGTGTGTGTGTTTGGGACTGTAGTTCTGTACTGTGGAGGGTTTCATCACTGCATTGGTGGATGAGTTTCCAAGGGTACTGAGGAAACGGCGAGAGATCTTCATTGCGTGTGTCTGCGCTGTGTCCTACGTGATTGGCCTGTCCAATATCACCCAGGTAAACCGTCTCTATGGAGACCACAGTCGCAAAATGGACCCATACCTCTAATGACTTCATTTTTACAGAAAACTGCCTGCAGTCAATAAAAAACAGAGGGCATGTTCCTCCTCCCAATTACTCACAGCCATCTTTTTCATTCCTGTCTAATGAATATGTAATGGAAATAAATGAGTGCAGTGCTCAAAAAAGGTTATTATTTTGCTCCCCATTAATAGATATCTTTTTTGTCCAGTGAGTGATTTCTAATGTCATATTTCCTGTTTACAGGGAGGCCTGTATGTATTCAAGTTGTTTGATTACTACTCTGCCAGCGGGATGTGTTTGCTTTTCCTTGTCTTTTTTGAGTGCATCTCCATCTCCTGGCTCTATGGTGGGTATTTCTGCTACATACTTCCATACATCTGGGCAAAATGGTCAATGACAAAATAACAATGTGTGACATCTCCCTCCCTTTCAAAAAGATACAATATGTATCTGTCTGAAGAAAATAGTCCTCTCTCTGTACACAGCTGACAGATATATCATTGCCCTCTATGATATTAAAGTGATTTAAAATTGTTAAATCTAATAGAGCAACATTTACATGCATAAGAGAAAGCAGATTATGAGGATTATAATGAAAGAAGTCCAGTAGAAGGTTTTAAGTCTCTTGCCTCTCATTACACAGGTGTGAACAAGTTCTACGACAATATTGAGGAGATGATTGGCTACAAACCCTGCTTATGGTGGAAGCTGTGTTGGGTGTTCTTCACACCCCTCATTGTCGCTGTGAGTCCACTTCTCCTTCTCCTTTACTTTTCATGAACAAATTTGGGAAAGATCCACTGTACTGCACTTATCAGGAAGACTCCTGTGTGTCTAAGGAGGGAAGCAATACCTTAAAATAGGCTTACAGCACTTTTCCATGCTGAGGTTATCTGATAACACGTGTGAGTGTGTGTGTGTGTGTGTGTGTGTGTGTGTGTGAGTGTTTGTGTTTGAGGCAGATGGCCCTTTGAGAAGCTGGCTGATTTTGGTTTAGCCAGCCCACTGTAAAGATCTGTGCATGTGCATCTTTTTGGAAGAAATGTCAGGAGATGGGTGAAAAAAACAAAATGTCACACTCCTGTGGGCTAAATGTGACTGCGCTGTAGCGCAGACAAGATTCCAAAATCTATTACCACAGAGCCAACCAGTCAGCAAGAAAGACAGAGTCGAATGGATTCGCTGAAGGTTCTTAAAATATCACCCTTGTAAACTTAAATGCTATTTCACACAAGGACCAATATTTTTTTTTGTTTCATAACAGTATAGCCTATATGTGAGCACATTCTTCTTCTCTACTTGCCAGACAATTTATAGCACAGTCCGTTAACATTCAAATTTCCCCCAGTAATATTGCTACATACTAGTTTCCACCCCGCTGTGCTGAAACTCTTTATAAAATGCCCTTGGAAAAGCCATTCTGAGATTTACGAAGTCATTTACTTCTCCATGGCCTTGAGGGACTAATATTCACTTGTGACCCTGAAGAATTAATACACAGAGTAGTAAGCCTGCGCTTCCTCTTTTCATCTATAAGCCTTCTGGAACTACCTCCTTTGTCATTGTCACATTCTTATTCTAGAACTATATTCTGTGCATTTGTTGTGTGTGTACTCATTTAAATGGTCCTACATTGCCTATTTTAACTTTTACAGTCTTTATTGTTGCTGTATTCTTTGAGTTGTCAGATTGCTTGGTCACAGAATATGGATTGTCCATTACCTTGGTCAACAGTTTTTTTTTTTGTGCAACTGTAATTGCGCTTTCTACATAACTGTAAATTGTGTTCTATGAATAAATAATCTTTAATTTTTGGCAGGGAGTGTTCCTGTTCAGTGCTGTTCAGATGGTGCCCCTGACCATGGGTGATTACGTGTTCCCAGCCTGGGGCCAGGGGGTTGGCTGGCTCATGGCTTTGTCCTCCATGATCCTCATCCCTGGATACATGATCTACATGTTCCTAAACCTTAAGGGCACTTACAAGGAGGTGAGTAGACTTCACGTCAGTATGTACACTCACACACCTATCATCTAATTATGATTTCTACTATCTATCTATATTTTCATGTTCATGTTCATACTCACATCTTTAAAGTGTTTTTCTTCCTAATCTTCCTGTTACATTATTCTGTCAATCTTATGACTAGCTTTGGCATTGCTGTCTTTCAGTAATCATGCTAATGGAACAACTTTGAATTTAAATTTGAATTGTGTCAACAAAGGCCCTCTCTGTCAAGTTATAGGATGAAGCCAGCCAGAGTCCATTATCATATGGAGGCTGTAATGAGCACTGTCATGAAGAGCCATGATCAAATAAGCTTCTCTGTGCTGTGCTATGATTGATTTTTTTAATTGATTTTTGATTGATTTTGCAAAATATGAAATTATTGCCTTGGCAGGTGCACCAGATATTGTGATATACACTACTATTAAGAACAGTTATTATGTAAGGAATGATTTTTAGAGATGTCAATTATTGGTTGTTTAGAAGAGGATTTGAAATCTTAATGCTAGTTATTGTGTTGCAAGGTTTTTTGGGCCTTCGTCCCCTCTGTCGTCATTTTGAGTTTTCTTCTTTTCTGATTTTTAAAAAATCACTAAATTCTTAGTTTTAGGATTTTAAATGTTGAATACTACAGGAATGGAGTACTCTTGATTTGCTATAATAATAAATAGAGACCATCTGAAGACACAAGGCATTTTAATTTTAGAAAGGACTTTTTTTTGTCCCAAAAATTGGGTCACTTCACAGATACAATCAACTTAAAATTCAATTTAATTAACTGTCAAGGACTGCATTTACAAACATTAATCACTCTAGACTATTTAATTACTTGCACAGATGTTTTGAGATATTTATACAGATCTGTCCTCATAAACCAACCAAACCCTAAATGTGTGTTTGTGCATGCCTATGGATGTATGTGTGTGTGTGTGTGTGTGTGGGTGCATGTGTGCACTGATGGGTGTATGTGTTTGTGTGTGTGTGCATGTTTGTGCCTCTCTCTGCCCCTCCAGCGTTTCAGAATAATGCTTCAGCCACCTGCCGTGGTGCGGTCCCAGGTGAACGGCCCTGAGCAGCAGCCGACTGAAGTCACTGTCACCACCACCGCCGCTGCCGAAGCCCCAGCCACCACCACCACCACCGCCACGCCTGCTGCCAACCCTGCCAACCCAGCTCCTGCCACCAGCCCCACTGGCACCGCTGCTGCTACCGCTGCCAGCCCCACCACCGCTGCCAGTCCGGCTGCTGCAGCCAGCCCCACCGCCACCAGTCCTGCCAACCCAAGCAATCCGACCAGCCCTGCCAACCCCGCAAGTCCCACCAACGCCACCAGCCCCACCAACCCCGCCAGTCCGGCCACCGCAGAGGCAAACCTCTAAAGACCTGTGAGGAAACAGACACGCGCTGAAAGAGTGTGATCAAAGACGAACATTACAAAAAAAGGACTTCCATGTTTATAATAGAATCACCTACCTCCAGGGGCCATACGTGATCAATATAGTGATGAATTGCGTCAATTATCTCCTTTTTTTGTATGTTTGTGTTGTTTTGCATTTGTAAAACCTGCTCTGTCAATGTAGCGCGTTTGCATTGGCATGTGTTACAAATGCAAAGCAACGAGTCAGTGTCCATGAAATATCCCACTCCATATAAACTCCTCCATCATCCTCTGCCTGGAGAGAATGGGAAAACGTGGTAAAAAAACAAAAAAAAAACAAAAACAAAACTGTGATGTGAATTTAAAAAGCACAGAACTTTTTGCATAGCAATGCATTTGGGCCTACTTATGAAGTCAAGCACTATCTAAGGACTGCACAGTAAAATAAAAGCACAGAGAAAAAAAAAATGAGGAAGTGGAAGAGATAAGACCAAAATAAGGGATCGTACGTAATAACACCCAGCCCTAATCCTAAATACTGGAGTCTGTTACAGAAGGAAGCTCCTATTTGCATTCAGACCACTTCACTCAAAATGTATGAAGCACAAAGACAAAAAAAAAACAAAACAAAAAAAAACAGAAGCCCTTGGGTGACCCACTATCTGTTGTTTAATATGTTTTCAGAGACTGTTACTGTTTTCTTTTCCTTTAGGGAGAAAAAAAAGAGCTTGTATGCGATCGAGATGTTTTTAGACTTCTTTTTCGGCTGTTTTGTACTATAAGTGTTGTGACCAAGGACCAAATCATAGACAGACACAAGCAAAAACCTACCTATGCCATGCAGTGTTTAGTTGTCAAAGCACAGGGTAAATCATATTTCATAATCGCGAATACACTGATACAGGGTGAGATAGAAAAAAATATATATACATGTATCAAACCAGAACCTAAAGCACAGCTGGCGATGGAGCGGATCTAGAACACCTCTGGACCGGATCCGTATCTGAGACGGCCACCATCTGGAACCTGACTATCAAAGTGAGAAAAAAAATGCTGAGCAGTCAGCCCTGTTTACGTATGCCTGTCTCCTCAGGACCATGTGGACTAAGTCACGAATACTCCTGACAGTAGCAACTCTATAAGGAGACAAGGCCTTATGCCACAGTCAATTCAGAAAAACAAAACAAAACCGAAAAATAAACAAACAAACAAAAAAAACCTACTGGTGATTTACCAATATTTGCGTTTTAATGAAACTGTGTATAATGTTAAGTATGAATCAGGCAATTCTGTCACTGGTCGATTGACAGCGGTTTACAAGTCGGTTAGCTGTTTCTATATCTGATACTGTACTGAGAAGCAAAAGCACAAAGCTTTAATGTGACGGACAACTCCCATGGTGTGTTTGGATGGTGATAGTTTGCTTCTTCGGCAGCTAGTGCGTGCGTGAAAAGCATTTAGTCTAATGAAATGTGTTTACTCTGAGGAGCTGAACCACTACATGAGATGTGAAACATGTCCTGTGAATTTTGTACAAAGTTAACTCAACCACAGTTTTCTCTAGAGCTTTGTTGTAAAACTGTACTGTGTGAAACACGTATCTGTGAATGTCTGTAATCCATTGGAAGTTACTGTCTAAATGTTGAAGAGTTTTAAAGGAATTGCTGTTTTCTGCAATAATATTTTGATCTCAGAAACTAAAGCACATATCTTACAGAATTATAAGAAGTGGCAATGATTATAAAAATGTTGATTAATATACAAATAGAAACTATGTCTAGTAAGAAATAATATTGTTTTGTATATTTTTAACTGTTTCACTGCCTACAACATAATATATACAGGATATGTATTAATGGTGTGATATGATAAAGCACGATTGTCATGTTGTACAAAAATACAAAAATATGGAAAATAAAGATTCTACAAAACATTCTCTCTCTGTGTTGTTGTTATTGTATTGCTTGTAATGCTTGTAATGCTTGTAATCCAACATCCATCTATTCCATGTTTGGCTCTAAAATGTTTATGCACTTGAATACTTGAATACAGATGACCTAAGGTGATTATTATTAGGTCATCTGTTATGAGATGTTGGCTTCAAGTTCAGTCCCTCATAATTTGCCATGCAATTTCAGAATGCACACATTCACACTAGGAAGACTGGGCTTTGTTTCCTACTTTCCTAAGTGAGCATTGCTTCCATTGTATGTCAGCACAGCCTCATGCACGGAATGAATAAAGATGAGAAGTGCATGCTTTTGGGCAGAATATTTTATTTACTAATGCTGTGGAAAATGTAAAAAAAATAAGACAATGTGCACACACACACACAAATGTACTCATGAAAGTATCACGAATGCAGTTTACGTAATCCTCTTCAATTATCATCAACAAGCTCTTTCTTTCCATCCGTGTCACAGTGAGTGACAAAGGATCTGCTGTAAGCAAAGCTATCAGAGACATAAAGAACAGGACACTACCTTGTATTTAGCATTTCTTCGCACACTTGGTGGAGTCCCTATTTTTAAAGTTCAAAATGGCTCGCAGTGTGGCCGGGGGAGAGGGCACAGGAAGAGCAAACTGCTGATCCATGATGCTTTGCTGCAAGGCAGACAGAGGACGGCAGCTCCTGAATTCACGCTGGCCCCAGCAGTGGAAAAATCCATTCACTATCTCTGTGCCCCCATTTCCCTGTTTCCTTTCTGAAAAACATAAACTCCTCACAAGGAGGCAGCTTTCTTGCTGTGCTAGCCTACTACTGTATCTGCTCGTAGAGACACATCAAATAAAATAGAGCAAGAGAACAAGTTATGTAATGTCAGTGTGCTTTCAATAAGTTTTGCGTAATAGTTAAAATGTGAAGTTAAGGGAATTTAATTAGCCACACTAAACCCTGTAGGCCCATGTGAACATTTCCCACAGCTAGTTCACGGCTTTTGCCCTTTGTCAACACGTCACAGTCGAGAGAGAGACACAAAATCACATTTTACCTTCATTTCTTCACATCTTGTGACACAGCAAATGTGTTACTCCAGGCAGGAGAAGTGAGAGAGGGAGCTATCAGACTGCATCTCTGTCAGATACTCAGAGCCTACAGCAGGCAACAGCAGCGGTGACAAAGCTAGCTCCTCATCCACTGATGCCTTGGCTTTATGTGGCCCAGAGCGCATCCAGATCTGGCTCAGACGACGGTCTCATTTAGCTTTTGTGGAGTTCAAAGCTAGCTGGGGAGATGCTTTCTACCTGTTCAGCTGTTGAGAGATCACAGCAGGCGCAGGCATTAGCAGCACAGCTAGTTTCTGAGCCAGCTGAAGCTTAAAGGGAAGTTTCATTTTAGACACTTTGAAGAGTCCAGCACACACTCCTTCACACAAGATTGCAGTGCATGACACACATTGTGTCCCGAGCGGGCCTGAATTGTGACCAGAGTCTGGGTAATACTCTTTATTTGGGGAGTCCCGTTGGGTACTGTATATGGGCACAGCTGGGAAGACATCTGGGAGAACAGAGACCACAGGGTATGTGGATATAGGCTGAGTATATGGATACAGCTGGATTTATGGAACATGGGATAGATGGTAAATTTTGTGTATAGATCATAATAGCTGCTCTCAAAGGGTTTGTCTTTTTTATATTCCATGTAGCAGAAGTAGTTTTGAAATGAAACAGAATGTTTGGGCATTGTTTTTGTTGTTACTAATGGAGCTGCATGGGGGCAGCTGAATACAAGATACACCAGTGTACTGGGTATATGGGTACACTGGGTTAATGGTATGGGTAATGGGTACAGCTGGGTATAAGGGGACACTAGGTGTATGGTACAGTTGGGTAAATGGGGACACTGGGTATATAAGAGACAGTGGGTTTATGGGTACAGCTGGGTATATGGGGACATTGTGTATATGGGTACACTTGGTATCTGGTGATATTGGGTATATGGGCACACTGGGTTTATAGGTGCAACTGTGTATACTGGGGCATTGGGTTTATGGGAACATGTGGCATATGGGCACAGCTGAGTACACAGATACAGTTGCATATACGGGCACAGCAGGGTACATGTTCTGCTTCAGCAGCCTCCTCCTTCTGTCAGCTCTGTACCTACAGGGAATGATGACTGCTCACATCTTTCTGCTCAGTGTCAGCACTATCTTTTGATTTCACAAACCCCCAGCGTCACATCCCAACCCCAACGCAAAGCCCTGTGAAATATGAATGTTGAGTAGATGTCCAGATGTAATACATACACACGCACACACACACGCACACACACACACACCACACACACACAGAAGCACGCAGTCACCCCGAAGTGGAAAAGTTTGTGCATTAAAGCATTTAGGGTCTTATTAAATGAACCCATTTTGGTGAAGAAAAGAAGAAGGAGTGAGAGAGAGAAACAAGGAAAGATTTGGATTTCTATTCATTAGGGACTTGTCCTCAGTGACCTTTCCTATGCCCTAGCCTGTCTTGCCGTTTGTCACAGCATATAACATCTCGCTGTTGTGCCAAGGGCTTATTGAGGAGTCATAGTAGATTACCACTCGGACCAAAGGCTGCATGCAAATCAGCTCTCGTAAGCAGGGGAAGGGTGCACAGCCATGGAAAAGTAGTGAACTGGGGATGAATGAGCAGCTAAATTAGTAGTGGTGTTCACTCCTACTGACCTTTCTTAGTCGGGAAAAAATGACTGAACCAACACAGATATTCTGAGTAGAAAGGAAAGAAGAAAAGATGAGCAAAAAAGGTGAAATTTGCACACATGGCATCTCCAAAAGGCAGTTACGACTAACAGAAAACAGCACTGTGTTTTTCATTTTGTCATCCTCTACAAAATGTGCAATTCTGCCACCTTCTGCATGTATGTGTAATCAAGAGGACATGCAAGTGTGTGGCACTGCGTGGCATACAGTACGCTAAACAGCCTGGTATGATTAGCCGTGGAGCTTGAAGCTGGGGGAAAGTGCTGTGGTGGATGCTGAAATAACGTCAACATACGTCAGTGTATATCTAAGCTGGGTTGTCAGCCTTTCACGTGTGTTCTTCTGTGCGGTGTCTGGCTCTGCGTAGATGTGCGCTTCCCCTCTAGCGGAGGGTGGACGATGAGACGCGTTCACCCGGGGCCCTGGTGAGCTAGCTAGCTAGCGTGGGTCTAATGAGCAGTGTCAGGACTGCCAGTGAATACTCACTGTTCATTCCTTGGATGCCAGAGGCTTGCCATCAAATCAGCACAGTCATACACACACACACACACACACACACACACACACACACACACACACACACACACACACACACACACAGGAGTGATACAGGTAAAAATGAAAGAAGGATCTTTTTAGCATTGCTGGTCATTTGCAATAACGTGTGTGTGTGTGTGTGTGTGTGTGTGTGTGTGTGCGTGTGTGTGTGTTGTATTTTTTGGGGAGGGTGGTAGAAATCACCAGAGAGCATGCCTCAATTCTGATCAACATTAGAATGCAGCTTTTACGCAACTCCTTTTTCTTGGCCTCTAACCTAAGGGAGAACCACAACAGAATATTTACATTATTTCAGCTTGAGTACCACTCTCACTCTTTGCATGGTGCCATGCCATTGCGTGACCTCACTCATAACTCATTATGCAAATGTTCCTTTTACCACCCGAAATAGCCTAAACACACACACACACACACACACTTGTTTTTTCTCACCAACCCTCCCCCATCTCCCTACATCCTCTCTTTCTTTCTCTCTCTCTCTATCCTCTGTCTCTCTCTCTCTCTCTCTCTCTCTCTCTCTCTCTCTCTCTCACACACACACACACTCATTACTCAACATGTGTGTGACAGGCCTCACATTCTCCCAGTTGTGCCTTCAACTTCACACATGTACACTCACACACAAATTACCAAGCATGTGTGTGCTTGTGTTTGTTCACAGAATTAGCAACACACACTCACAAACCCTTAATGAGAGAGAAGTGTGCATGCAATCACACCCCCCACCACCACCACCACCATACACACACACACCCCACACACACAAACTCACTGTGAGAAGAGCTTGCATACACGTACACTAATGCACACAAAAAACAAATGTGGACAGCCAACATTCACAACCACATATACCCCTCTACACAGACACGCTCGGACACACACACACACACACACACACAGACACACATAAACAAACAAACAAATCTACACGCACACGTCTGTACATGAAGCTGATTAAAATATATTAGGGGGGGCCTTGGGGACATGGGTTCTGTTGGCACAGCAGCAGCTGTGGTAGAGGTAGCAGTGATTCAGTGGTCCAGTGCGACCGGCCGAGGTCCTTTCTATTCCTGACTGTCAGGACGGCTCAGCACGGCGCCCGCTGATGGCCCAGGGTGACAGAGCCAGACTAGACCAGACCACCCATGCCATCCTATGGCCCTGGCCCCTTACCCAACCCCACACCCCACCCCCAATCCCTGCCCCTGCCATGCCACTCTACGCCACTCTGAGGGCATGGTAGCAGACAGCAGTGACAGGCAACCCCTGTGCCATTAACACCCAAATGCCAACACCGCCGAACTTAGGTCATATAACACAGGCTAGGGGAATAAGATGGAGAGGGAGGTGGAGGTGGCATTCCCCCCCCATCACTGATGGGTATTTTATTACCTAGTGTGGAGGTATGATTTGAGATTAAACATTTATATAAGATATAAACATTTATGCTTAGAATTTATTGCTTTTAAAACAACAACAAAAATATTCAGTAGTATTTTTGTGGCAGATCTGCTTGAAGGTACATGAGTGAAAATGTCACACACCATATTACAGAGAGCTCCTCTGTAAAATACAAGAAGCTGTTTTTTATATCAGCACTGGTGCTGAGAAAGAGTGAAAATGCCACCGGTGTCAAAGTTCGGTCCATTAAAACTCTTAAAAGAGGCTTAATGAGCTGAGAGGCTAATGGCAAGGCTATTTTGGGCTCCTGCTTCTCTGAGTCACACATCTATGGGTGGGGATGAAAGGTGGGCACAGGACAGAAAAACGCCATAAGTGGTCCAGCACACCCAACTACACTCTGCTGTGCAAAACACCCACAAAACAACAGCAACAAGAAAAGTTTGGCCCAACCAAATGATGTTTCACGAAAAAAAATCCTGCAAAAATGGGAGTGTGACATGACAGAAGTTTCTGTTCAGCTATTTGCTTTTTTGGGAGGGACATAAAGAAAAGTAAGACGAGTGATGACTGACAGTGAATAACATTCCTATTTTAGGATGGATCATTCTGTCAGTACTGCCGTTCGCTGGGAGATCTTTATTCAGTGTATGGTTTACTGCAAGTAATGTTATGGAAGCACAGAGATGTGGGCCGGCATATAATAGGACTATACAAATGATATCAGATATTATGTGCAAAAAAAATGGCGTGACTGGTCTAAAAGTCCAATTTAAAAAAGCACAGAAAGAGGAGAGGAGTGTGACCACAACTCCTTGGGTCAAGTAAAACACACACACACACACACACACACACACACACACACACACACACACACACAGAGCCACACAAATACACACACCTCCCTTCCCCCATGCAGGCAACGGCAGAGAAAGTGTGACTCGTCAGACCGTATCACTGCCTCTCACGGACGAGGAGCCCATTGCGTATGGTCTGTGTGTGCAGGACTGTATCCGAAAACAGACACTGTCAGGTGTGATAAGGGTTTGTGCGTGGCAATCTGCTATGAAACCCTGCCCTGTCCGATTCCCCCTCTGTCCAGTGGATGATGCCGCCGCCTGCCTTTCCGCCCTTTCCCCTGCCCCCATCCCCATGCCCGCTTCACTCTTCCCGGCCCCTGGTGAACTCACCACCTCACCCTCGCCTTGCCTCTCTCTATCTCTCTCTCCTGCATCACCTGAGTGTCCGTACAGCAGAGGCCGAGGCGGAGGCTCTGATATTTAGCACACTTGAAGACCCGCACTGAACCAGGAAGCTGCTCTGTCATGCCGTTCGACTTTCGCCTCCTCAAGTTTGTGGGGAGAGACATGATCGAGCTGTAAAATGCTATTTTGTTCACTTGTTTCACACCAGAGAAAATGCAATGACAGCAGTGACCCAAGTTTCTGTTTTTATTTTTATGGAAGACTATAATCCACATGCAGCCGCTTTATACACAGCCATGCATTGCTGCTGATAACAACCATAATGTTTTTGCTTTAATTAAGTCCGCTACTCTGCTACATGCCAGAGATTTAATGACTCCATCCTTCTGGGAGGGGGGAGAGTGGGAGGGGGGTACCAGGTCTCTTGAGAAGAAACCACTGGAGTGTAAATGTCCTTTTTTCCTTATTTTGTTTTTTTTCTCCCCCTCTCCCTCCTCTCTTTCCCTCTCTCTAACCTCCAACCCACCCACACACACACACATGCACACACACACACACTCTCTACTTCCCCCTGCTTCCCCTCTTCCTCTTGTGTGTCTCTCTGTGTGCATGCCTTACAGTGGCAAAAAAAATCTCCACTTGGGTTAATTTGCCTGTAGGGGAGAAGCTTTACAGCACTGGCTCATTATTCCAATCCTCAGACGGGCCGAGGACAGGCACAGGCTATGCCTGACAGCATCGTTTGATGCTGGCCATTTCTCCTGGATTGGATCTTGCCAAAAACCTGGGGCGAGTGGAAGCACGAAAAATGCGTAGCACCTTGTGCCATGAGTCCCCTTGTCCTGCAATAGAGCAGCCTGAAAAGCCTTTCTCTTTGTGGCAA
Source organism: Tenualosa ilisha (assembly GCA_015244755.2). NCBI lineage: Eukaryota > Metazoa > Chordata > Actinopteri > Clupeiformes > Clupeidae > Tenualosa > Tenualosa ilisha. The sequence goes on from PYXC01000315.1 coordinate 2,180,151, forward strand.
CTGGTGTTGCATTTCCTTATAACAAATAATACACATGAAATAAAACATATGAATGTATGCTGTCATTTGCTCCACTTAGACATTTGATATCTTATTAGCTGCTATTTTGCTATATATATGTATTACTTTGTGGATGAATACAAACCAGGTGTCTGCCATGTAAATATGTGTTCAGAAAGCGACTCAAAACAACTCATATCAGACATTCTCTCTATGAGTCAGGAGCTTGTCTTTTCACTCATTTTTGCTACACTACTCCTCACCGTCTTGAGACATGAGACAGTTTTACATTTTTATTCAAGACAGTTATCAGAGAGGGAAAAAAGCCGCCAAGGAAACATGAAGGAGCATGACTAAGTGTATGTGTGTGTGTCTGTCTCTGCTTGTACATACTGCAAGTCTGTGTGTATGTGTGTGTGTGTGTATGAATATGTCTGTGTGTTTGCATATGCACATATGTGCATGTGTATGCATGTATGCGTTCATGTGTATACGTCAGTGCCTGAATATGTATGTGTGTGTGTGTGTGTGTGCAGAATGTGTGTGTCTGTGTGTATTTGTGTGCCTTTCCTTTGATGAGTAGCATGGTGAATGGGGGAGATTATGTAACATCTTTAGCACACATGCCTGAATGTGTGACTGCCAAAAGGAGCAAGAAGAAGAAGAAAGAGAGAGAGAGAGGGAGAGAGGGAGAGAGAGAGGAAGAAAGAAAGAAAGAGAGAGTGAGTGAGAGAGAGAGAGAGAGAGAGAGAGAGAGACACACAGATAGAGAGAGTGTGAGCGGGAGAAAGGGAGAGAGAGAACATGGAGTGCACGAGTGGATGGGGGAGAGACACTGCTGCTCATATTGGCGTTGGGTCACTTTCTTATTGGAACTGCTCAGCCAGGCAGTGCACACGGCCAGCCTAACAAGACCAATAATGAGACATGAAAATGCCTCTTAGTGATGTTTCAGCGTTCATCTGCTGCTGCACGCCTGTTCCGGCCATCTCAACACAAAGCTGCTTCCTCTGACAGTCCTCACAGCGGGAGACGTGAAGGGATATTTTCGTCCCAAGTTACATTAAAACACACAGATAGAAACACTGAAAGTTCAAGGCACTGTTTCTTTTTTTTTTTTTAAATACAAATAGATACTTTCCCAATGATTCTCTGAACTAGATTCTAGAGAGGATTCACTGTTTATTCTGTCTGCACAATCTCCGAGGCGACTCAACTCGACTCAGCTAATCTGAGGGCTCCATTAATTGAGGTCTCGACAGCAGCGGACACAGTTCAACACATGCGTTGGTGTTGAGACACACCAGATAATACATGAAAGGGCCACTGGGCAAGGTCACAGCCACTTTGAGTGAACACGTGGTGAGTATGTATGTGTGTGTGTGTGTGTGTGTGTGTGTGTGTGTGTGTGTGATGTATATGACGTATACGTTTAGAGGCGATTCACAGTATAGGTGTCAGAGGCAATTGTCTGGGGCACCAATGGTCTGCTAAGGAGTGGGGTGGTGGGGGTAGGAGGCATACCGATTTTCAGCAGAGAGGGACCTAACTGTCCCAATGCAATTTGACCAGCGGGTGGGAGGGGTGGGGGGTTGAGGAAATGATGTGTTTTGCCTGAAGCACTGCATGAACTGGAACTGCCACTATATACATTAGGTGAGCAAATGTTTCCTGCCGCAAAGCACAAGGCACTAAATAAAGAGACTGATGTGTCCCTACAGTAGGTTTTCTAATCTCTAAGGCCAGTAGTTTTTCATCTAAATATTCTAATGCAACTCTGTGGTGTAAGCCTATGTTAGCACCAATCAGTTTAGAGACATTGCTCAGAGTAAACTATTGTTACATCTATACAACAATATTAACTCAAAACGACTGAAGCACAGATACTGTATATTTACTTGATGAATCAAATCAGGCTAACCGACACACTCACATACTCACTTCTACTTCTCACACACGTACACACACTCACACACACACAGACACACACACACACAAACACACACACTTGGCAAAGGGTCCATGCAACATGCGGTCTGATGCTGAAAGGGGGTGACAGCCTCTGTGTCTGCACATGAGGAGAGAGTTATCGGGAGTGACCGCGTTGTCTCCTCTTTTTTCACAGAGGTTATGCCATTGCCAGCAGTAGTGCTGACAGAATGAATGAATCTCCAGTGCAGCAGTGCAGGACATCTTCCTCATCGAGTCAGTCTTTCACATAGCACCTCATCGAACCTAATGCACACCCAGACCCCAGACACACACTTTGAAGAAGAAAAAGAAGAAATACACTCAACACTCACACTCTCTCTCTCACACACACACACACACACACATATACAGAATAGAAAGAAAAAAACATCAGTGTACTCTTTAGCTGTTACAAGACCACATCCTGTGTTGTGACCATCCATGCTTTGGGAAATAAATTACATGCTTAATAATCAAACTTGTTAAGCTGTCGGTAGAGGGAGCATGATCTTGCCAGCGTGACTCAAACTGGCCCCAGAGCCACTTCCTCCATCTCTGCTTTACTTCAATTGCTTATATGATCTATTTTAAAATCCTTTCCCTTGGGTTGCACACACAGCCTCATCAGAGAGAACAAGAGGAGGGGTGGGGGGAGAGAGATGAAGACGGAGCGAGAGAGAGTGAGAGAGACAGAGGGGGAGAATGGATGGGGGAGTAGAGAGAGAGAGAGAGAGAGAGGGGAGAGAGAGAGAGGTAAAAGGAAGGAAAGGGGAAAGAGGGAAAGCAAGAGAGACAGAGGAAGAGACGGAGGAGTAGAGAGAGAGAGAGAGAAAAGAAGAGAGAGCGGCAGAGGGATGCTAATGCTAAAATAATCTAAAGGCAATTATGCAAATCCTGTGGCGGTCTCTCCCCCTCCTCTCCCCAATGATGAGATAGCAAAGCTGTGCACGCTCTAATCTCGCAAAGAGTGTTTGGAATTATGAAAATTAGGGGTAGAGTGATCCGTATCAGTCATTTACACAACCAGGGTGTGTACAGCATACAGACCAGTGCTCACACCTCCCCAGCCTCACAACTTATATAGCTGCAATACAAACACACCCCTGCAAGCCTAATGCTTTGATTAGCCACACAAACCCAATTCACAGCGTGGATCACTAGGTTAGCCCACATTTAGGCTAAACCAATCCTTCTCTGAAACGCTCTGAGGGTTTTTTCTTTTCTGCTCTTTCTTGTCTTGGGGTTATACTAAGACATGCTCGAGCATCCACAGCTGCCCTGCTCAAGGCCTAAACCAGAGGCAAGGAGCCCAAGTTTACTTTGACCCCGAAGTGTCGTTCCGATTACAGGCCCTCCCGCCGCGTCGGTGACTGATGCGCGCAGATCCCTGCATGCTGAGGGAGCGGATCGGTACCACTGGTGAGTGTACAACTGAGAAAATTAGGAAATCCTCTCACTAATCCTCACAGAGTGGCCTGCTATTGCTCGGAAGGCTTGTCATGGTGATGGGCTTGTTGTACTTCGCTTTGAAACAGTTCAAGTCTAATCTTCCCGAGGCTGTCGAGGTCTCTTTTGTTCAGCTGAAGCCTGTTTCAGGCCAAGGAGCGAAGAACTACAATCAGAGAGATCTTCATTTGCCTAATTGAAACGGGTCATTTTGTGTCTGAAACAAAATCTCAAATATCCATAGCAGAACATTGTCAGACAAAAAAGCAGACCATGTTTCCAAAGGATAAAAGAGACCATTCATAAAGCTGACATGATTACCAATATTTTCTTCTTCTTCTAAACAAAAGCAGCTAAGAACAAGACTTCTGTAATACTGGGTCCATCAAAGACCTTTAAAACTTCACTGGGTAGGTGTAACAAGCAGACATACTAAGACAAATGCAAGGGTGATATTGCATATGTCTTACAACATCCTGGGGTTAATGGTGAATATAAAAATACAATGGGCCAATGCTACCCTCTTGTGGTAGGTCTAGGCTTTACAGAGACCCGAGTGCAGATAGAAGACAAATGTGAAAATAAAATGCTTGCTTTATGATAAAAAAAAATTTTGTACTGAGTATTCAGGAAGAAGAAAATAACTGACTGGCTGTGTGTTTAGCAGAACTGATTTTAAACATCTTCCACACTGAAATAATTTAGTGAAGCCATATGCCATGCATTTCCAAGTAAAAGGGGACAACAACATTGCTGGCCTTGGTTGAATGGCTTTGCTATTCACAATACTGAGCAGGTAAGTAAAAGAGACAACATAGTCTAGAGAATTTTAAACGCTAGCTCAGTAAGAAGCAGGAAGCTGGACACAGAAAGCTGTATAAAATAAGGTTTCATGGGTTTGGGGAAGTCGTATATTACAGCTGCCGGTTGATAAGTTCTCCTCTTGTGCCCGGCACAATGGCATTGTTGGCCTCAGATGAAAGGATTTACTGTTTACAACACAGAGTATGAGCTGACCAGGTGGAGATGGGGAGACACCATGAGGACAGATGTGGAGTCAAATAGTCTATTCAAGTATATTCTATAAGCTTCTTCCAAAAGCAGAGTTTGTGCAGAGAGCTCTCAGAAAAGTGGGGGTGGGGGTTTCATCTGTTTGGGGACAAGAACTAGGGTGAACTTTGCCAGCAGGCCATAGGATTTTTCTTTCAAGTCAAATTACAGCTGTGGTCAGCATGCAGGGTAAACAAACTGCGCTCTGTCTACACTGAGTGCATCTGTACTGTTGACTACAAACTGCAGTGCTGAAGAGCCTTTATCAAAGAGTGCCACAGCACTGGGGGAAACGTCTCTGTAAACAACTGCAAAAACATGGAGGCCCAGGCAAAAGGGAAATCCCCACTATCCAAGGATAACACAGAACAGATGTCTTGTGTCACTATTGTCGTGCAACAATCGAATCTTGGAGTTGCAGCATGGTCTTTTGGAAACGTGGCCAAAGATTTAATGACTTCAGTTTCCACCCTTCGAGATAGTCTCTCCCATAAAAGTAGAGCTGTTCCCATTCATCTTACAGCCAGATCTACAAATTAACCACTCTGCACTGGGAGGAAATAAATATGCCACAGATGTGGGTGATCATGTCACCCCACCCTGTTGCTAAGGGTATGGAGCAGTATACCATTCAGACATATCAGTGCTTTCTGCACAGACTTGTTTGATGCATAGATGTTTTTCCCATTCGGACCAATGCTGACGCGTTTCCCTCGTGCTTGCTTTCAAAGTCTAATGACTAATTCAGTTTGATTAGATGGGTTTAAATGTGGAAGTAAACAGGTTTTACATATTACAGGGCACATCTGTCTCCTATTCATACTCTAAACCTAGATTCATCATCTAGATTCTAACTAATTTTCTTGGGCTGAATAGCCTTGTACTTTTTTTTGGCTTTCTAAGGACCAAGCCCTAAATCCAACCTAGTATTGTAAATTACTACAGTGTAATATCTCATAAGAAAACCCACTTGACACACAAAATGTGATAAAAGCACTTTAATGTTCTGGTTAGGGGAATATAAAATGCACTTTCTTCCATTTTGTAAAAAACACAAAATATAAGGCCACCATGTAAAGAACACTTTATTACAAACTGTTCAAGGCCATTTTGACAGAAGTTTCTGAATACAGTGCTCTTGATGGATACTTTGAACAGTCGCACTGAACTCCTGCATCAGCAGACCGACCTATATCAAACAGGCAGTTCTCACGACTTTGGTCTGTTTTGTGGCACAGAGACACAAAATATTACATTAAGTGTTCAGTGTTCTCGTCATTAGGCCATCCCGCCAAAAACAAAAAAACCTTCACTAAACTGCACTTGATTTAACCTATGACGGGTCTTTCAAAAAAGATCAACTTTTTTAAATGATATAAATGCATGCTGACAGAATAATGAATATTAAATAACTACCCATCATGAACCATCTACTCTTGAGGCAAAAAAAAAAAAGTAGAGTTCATCACGCACGGCGCAATGATAGTCTTACAAACACAATATAGTGATAAAATGGTAGCATTTTGAATTACAAGAGCTAGAAGAGCTTGTAGAGATTGCAAAGGACTCTGAATGAAGATCCACTGAACACATCTTCAGACACTAGATGCTGACTCATGGTAAGCAATACACTCTGAGCAACACACACTTCAGGAATCCTCTCAAACCACACTCAACAATCTTGTCTACAAATTACCCAGACTGCTCTGTCTCTGACAATTTACAGCTTGCACTATATAGATTGTTTTTTTCCTTAGTGTCAGCGCAAACAGATGAGCTGTGTACTTATCAATTTTTCAAGAAATGTGTCTTGCGGTCAATAAGGCCTTTCCCTACCATTCATCATATGCTACTGAGTGGTTCTCCGATCTGTCCATAACAAAGGAGTGTATCTAAAGGTGGAATAAGCGACATTGCTCTTAGGAAAGGAGAAAAACATGGTGTCAGCAGAAATCACTGAGACTAACTAATGGGAGCACATACACATCCAGAAACACCATGATATCTGACAACTTGATGAGAGCTTCATCAGACAAAGACCAGTCCTGTCGAGCTGAACACTTTGATTTTGAATCTATGAATTAATCTGAAAATGCTTATCCAAATCACGGCTTCTGAGATGGGGGTGGTCTTAGTGTGTGTTTCTATTCTCAGGACAATGTTGCTCATAGAGATGCCTTATTCAGTATTTTAGCTACACCAACCTTACCTTATTACTGACAACAGGCTGTTTTTTTCAAAGCATTATTGATTCTAGTAACTATTTTTTGCCATCTATACCTCTATTTTTACCTAAATGTTTATATTAGATATAATATTTTTAGTCAAGTATCTTTTTATTGTAGTGTTTGTGCACTGTAAAGAACCTATAAATATAAACATGGGTCTATTAGACGGACAGTCTATGTCATTAGCATTGACCTTTCTGTCTTCATTGATCTGACGTAGCGGGAACACAACACAACACAGGCAGGACCTGTATGGACTAAGCACAGGCTACTCACAAGTCTCTGTATCCGCAGCTAGATAATCAGCCTAAGGCTATCCCAATAAGTGCCTGTTTAGAGGACTTGATGGCGAATGTTGATGGATCAGTGATGGTGCCTGCCTACCATTCTCTGCAGTTGGACACTCTATCAAAGCCACAGTCAGGCATCTATTTTCTCCCCCTTCCTGTAAAATTGGCCCACATCATGCATGGCTGAACCATGCACTCAACAACTCTCCATTTCTATCATTCTATCAAAAGCAACTCAAAGAAAAAAAACACTTACGGATCTACTAGGTCAAAAGACAGTGGCAGAGTCTCAAAAGGGAGGCCACAACCCTCAGACTGGAGTCTGGTTTAAATATGGGTGAATATGATGACGTGTTGTTGACTAATTAGTACATGATTTTTTTTTTTTTTTTTTACATCAAGACACTCCAAAACGACACAACTACAAATTTTAAGGATGTTTCTGCTCTGTGTTGCCCAGATATCCACTAACAATTTTCATGCCAATCAACTAGCTTTGGACCACACTACCTCGAAATACAACTATGAACCTCCAGAGGCAATGTACTGAATACATACAGGTGAAAAAAGAGTTACGAATATGGCGACACCCTCAAGACCACTCAAGTCCATCACACAGTCCCTTTAACAGCTGTGTTGATGTTATTTCCAACATGAAAAAGAGGAAGAACTTGCGCCAAGCCAACAGGCATCATTCCTGACAAAGAGAACCAATGATCATTTATGAAAGAAGCCAACATAGTGAAGAGTGAAATTTACACATAGCAACTGTAAGGTGAAGGCAAATTCAACTCAATAATCAACACACTTTCCGCATCACACATAGCAACAAGTGCCATCACTTAAACTGATCATTTGGAGTACTTCCAACCACACGCCTGTTGTTCAAGCTCACCGAGTGCTGTCAACAGGAATTGGAATGAGAGAAATTGGTGCAACGTAGACCGGATAGCGAATACCGGTTCGCTATTCGGCCTATGCTGTACCATATTACCTTGTTCCTCTTCCAGCCAACAGCACTTGGTGTGCACAGACAACACAACAATGGTTGGAAATACTCTAGACTATCGCTTTAATCAATGCCTTGTCTGTCACTCACATATTCATAGCTTCTATAAAACAACTTAAAATCTTATACTATTGATTCAACATGGGCATAAATAATCCAAAAGATTTGCTGGAAGTAACAACAAAACCCATGAAATACTGGATCAACACTGTGATAATGTCACAAATGTTGAGGTGAGCGCAGCCTCAATTGCACCAGCTGGCTCAAACAACTGCCCACAGAGAGAGCCCCAGGATCAGGGTGATAATGAGAGATCTGCACAGCCACATGGGCAACATAGGCAACGGGTTTAAAGAAACTGACACAAGACCAACACACAGATGTGTCTTTATCAGCACGAGTGAACCTCCATCTAAACCAGTGGATTGGATTCCCTTCCCAAACACACCTGTGCATTTGGGAGGAATGTGACGACACCTGCACTACATCCTAAAACTAGGAATGTACTGAATGCCCTCATCATTCAGAGTCCAGTTGCAAAATGCAAAATAAACAAACAGACAAAAAAATCTTGATAGATTGATAGATACAGATAGATAGTGAATAGTTCTTTAGTAGACCAGTCTGCAGATGCTTTTGAAGATTTTTGATTTCTACATGATTAAAGTTCAGCTCGAAGCCAACGCATCCTGCGCTGCAGTGATCGGGGAGGGGGAAACCTGGCTCCCCCATACAGCAGCTTGCCTTTCCAGAGGCCTTTTATTCATCAAAGCGAGAAGCAAACTGAGTACTGATATAAAAAATATATTGAGTACAATAACTGTGCCAGCAGTAAGTATTTCTTAAACTGTTACTGACAAAAATAAAACGAAATCTGAAGAGTAATTAGCATAGAATATGATATGGTTTGTAATAGATACCAGCTATTTCAAGCATGCATTTTGTAAGGGTTAGACCTACTTTACACCACCGGTCAGTGTTGACCAAAACACAGTGCTTTATGGATCCAAAACACAAAGCAAAAGCTGACATAACAGGATGAGACCAATGTTGTTATGAAAACAAAACAGAACCTGGAGTGTGAGTGTTAATACCTTGTTCAGCTTATCATGTTTTGCACTTTTTTGACTTAAAAAAAAAATCGTTACACACTAGTATATGTGAATAGAGTGCAGTGACAACAGCACGCTAGCATCTGTCGATGTTTGCTATCTGTGTTATGTGGTGCAAAACATGACAAATGACCAATGAACAAGTGCCTCATAGGAGCCAAACAGGCTTCTAGTCCTGCTGGTTCTCATTACCTTCTAACAGACAGCCAAGGAAGAAGGGAAAAAAAAACATAATTCAGTATGCTTAGGGCTGCAATTATAGTAGCTCAGCCCAGAAAGTATTTAAAAACTGACATTTTTAACCTTAGCAGTTTCTGCTGAACTATTTAAAAACTCAATTTGAATTTCATCAAAAGAAGAAAAAAAGTTGCATGTAGCACTGTGCTTCACCTATTTGGTGCCTCTGTGGTGGTGACACCAGGCAAGATGGTTGATGCTGGTGTCCAGCAGCACAGTTAAAATCCGCATTTAACGTGCAAGACTGCTTGTTAGCAATTTATCTGCACCATGCTTGGACTTTAGGTAAGGTGCAAAAGTCTATTTTACACCTCCCCTATAAATTAACATGCATTTACATCTACTCAGTGAGTGTAGTGAACCTTCCACCCAAGACACATTGTTAATTCCAGGCTTGTGGAAGAAAAGGCAGTGAAAATAAAAATAAGTACAATGGCCAGATGCATGATTTTGTTAATAGTCTCCATGAATTTCTCAACCTGCAACTCACGCCATAGTGCAAAATCAGCCCCGGCCGTCCATTTCAAGTAAATATATACACCCAATATATTAAGATAAAAGTTAAAGAGCAAGGCTGAAAGGATATCACAGAAACAATGGCTTGTTAACACTAAAATCTCTTTGGTAGCCAAGCTTCAACAAGGCCTAAGTATCTATCACGTTAATTTCTGGCTAGTCTGCCTAATTTTAGATAGAACGACACCTTCCCATGACCTACCACTTTGCAAAATCTTTTCACTAGTGTTGTTCAACGCTCACCTATGTTTGGCTATAAATGGAAGTATATTGTCAAAGAGCTGCACTTTAAAGCGAAAATGCTTGCAGAGGGAGGAGGGGTGGCAAAGGCCTCCGCACATCGGTTCCAACAGCATTGTGGAGCACTTTCGAATTCGACAGCGAACATAGCATAGTAGCCTGTGGAATCATGATGGATTTTATTGAACGGCACCAACAAAATAGATTTGAATCGTAATCAACAGGTGCCGGCGGCAGAGTGTGTGCGGTTGGACTGAAACCAATGGAATAGAATGTTGGATGCGCAGTGCTCTGCACTTTGTCGAAGCCAGTGTGCGGAGGCCTTTAGGGACCCTTATCCCCTATGATCTAATCAAGGAGGTTGTCATCAGCGGCTTGTCGCCACTCTTTTATGAGGACTTGGGGCTCTGAGAGCCACTACCCTTGGCCTTGATCTGGTGCCAAGTCTCACCCAAGGCTTTGGCAAAGTGATCATCCACAGAGCCTGTGATGGATACAGAATTGGAGGCTGGCTCTGGCTCCTTGTAAATCTTGCCCAAGCTGCGGCGGAAGTGCTCCTCAATCACAGGGTCACAGACCATGTTGGCTGAAGAAGACAGAATGAAAAAAGGGATTCACTGACGGAACTCATCATTCAATCAATATAACAATAAACAGCACAAATATCCGTTTACATCAATGAGCTGCATTAACTGTGTTTAGAGTACATTTGTGCATACATGTCATGTCTGAATGCAAAGACTCAAAACAAAGACAGGAAAAAGGCTACACCAGCTTATACAATTGAGTGGAGGAGCTTGGATACAAAGGCCCTTACCATTTCCTTTGCTCTTGGAGTTTGAGTTGCAGCCATCATGGGACATGTGGCAATGAGACAGATTACAGGTGCGATTGCTTGCTGGAGCACAAGTGATAACAGATGGGCGATTCTAAGGGGCAACAAACAATAATAACAACAAAAGATTAGACATCAAGTGTGGCTAAAACATGCCTACTTTTGATCCGGTAGCCATGAAACAATCATTCCATGTACAGACAAACACATGAACAAACCTGTTGACGCTCTACTGGGCCAGTGACGGGCAGAGTTGTGGAAGTTCGCCCAGTGTCCATATTATTTTTCGTTAGAGCCAGGGGTTGGTCCATAGCAAAGATAGGCAGGGGTGCATAAACTAAGTTACCATGAAGATTATTGATTGCGGAAGGGGGATACTCAAAGGGACTGTGTGCGTGACTCCATGGGTCTTGACCATTGTCTCCATTTGAAGCTTTTGCCCTCCTATACAAAAACAAAACAAACAAAATACTAAAAATTACATGTGATGGCCCCCCTCTCCCCAACCTCCAAAGCCTCCTGCAGAGCATGAAACACTTCCTTAGACTGTGGGTGAGTAGGCAAATAAAAAAACAAAGCACTGATGTGTGCTTTTAACTGAAGTTACTTTATCTTTTAGCAAAAGTCCACAAAATCAATTTGAGTTTGGAAACTGTATCAGTTATTTAAGAAAATTGCTATAAAAATGTTACTCACAGTTGCGCAGCAAACAGTCGGCTCATTTTGGTCACATGCTCATTGTCGCAATCAATGCGGTCCTCAATGTGCTCCCCAATGTATTTTCTTTTGCTCGGACTTACGGGAGGGGGCCCCGTTCTGGAACTGCCCATGGAAGAGGTCATGGGTTGCATCCTGGATTCTCCTGTGAGACCTGACTCATCTGGAAATCAAACAGTCTGCTTCGTGAATCGTGAGAAAAAAAAAATATTAACATATAAGCTACATTAAATTCATTAAAGATGCCAGTGGATTTTACGCCTAAGTTACCTTTCACGGAAACTTTAACGTTTGATTTCACCCTTTCTTTTCAGTTGGATCACCCACCACAGTGGCTTTCCATTAGAGCATGAATGACGCATTCACATCAATAAATCATATCACAACCACAAAGAAAGTTATAGTATGCCAATATGTTCAAGATATCTATTCGAGCCAGTTGCACGAGCAAGACTCGGGTAGACTCAACATTACAAGTAATTAGCCAGTTAGCTAGTACCTTTACAAATGACGTCACATTGTTATTACCTTAACCCACTTGTTGACGTTAGTTAGCCATTGTCTTAGCCAAGTTATTGTGGCCATGATTGCAATGAAACTAACAATACAAACAATAATAAAGTGTTACGTTACCTTCGTAGTGTAGTCTCCCAATGTTATTGTTCATTTTGTCCAAGTACTGATAGTTCAACAGGTCCATTCTCGTGATCAGCATTTAGCCAGTTAGCTAACTAGATAGCTAACTGAAAAAGACTAACCAAGCTAGCTTCAAAATTAGCTAGCTGGCCAGCTATCAGTGTATTTCCTCTCTCCTTCACTTTGTGCCACGGAAATGGTTGCAACAAACTGTACTTGGTTTCTTAAGTACCAAAAAAGCGTTTTATGTTAAAGAAGCGATACACCAACGTTACCTTATGGTGGTTACTTGGTTTTGTCGACGCAGCGAATTAGTTTAGATGAGCGCCAAGCTAGCAATATCCACTACTTTGCGAATAACGGCGAACTTTTCCTGACATTAGGCTAATGCTAACAAGCTACCCAACTAAACAAAACGATACGGGGATTTCAGCGTCGGATAATATCAAATTATTAAACAAATACGGTTAAAAGAACACGCCAATAACTTATATAATACGTTTAGTCGATTAATATCTACGACACGCTATCAAAACAACGTGTTTAACCCTTAGAGACGCGCCAGTTTTCACAGCCCGCTGTGAAGAACGTAGCTAGCGTGATTGAACACGATTGCTAACTTACTCCAGCTACTAGTTGGCTAACTTGTTTGCTAGCCAGCAAGCTCTGACTCACAGGGACTGACGTAAGCAAAAGAACTGCGCAGGGGTGAAGATAGAGAACATCAGTCAAACCAGAATTCAGCGCTCATTTTCACTTTTTTTTTACCCCGTTGATTATCTTTCTTTGTCTCTTTCTTTTTTTATAGACAAGACTACTGCACTTATGAAATGCAAAAAAAAAAAAAAAGAAAGGCAATCAAAGGCAATGTTAGGCAATCCTTTTTTATGAGCAACGTTTGGCATCATTATTCCTATTTATTAGGAAGGATGGCCATGTGGAAGACAGATTAAACATACTATTCTCATCTATTCATGAAGGAGAATGTCAGAAGAGGACGAGTTACAATAAGACCCCTAATGCCTCTGTTAACTTTTGGGTGAGGGGTACTTGCAAGGGTTTCCATTTCTAGATTTTGACTAAATCAAAAGCATGTTGTGAAATTAATGTTAATGCTCCGGTCTATCCATTATTCTTTTACAAGTTACTTATGTTAAAGTGACTCCATCACACTGATAGGCCTATGGTGATTTTGATTTATAGAAACTAACAAGCTAACTGGATAATTAAACACAATTAAACATAAGTTGGGCATTTAAACAACAATATCCTGAATGATCCAGAAAATAGCCCTTAATAATCCATAGCAAACAAACAGGCCTACATTTACTATGTCAAATAGGATTCAGTCTCATATTTTCTCCATCACAGTAGGCTATATTTACGTTTGCACAGTGTACAATACTCATTTTACTGATGTGTTTTTCCATTGTTTCACTGCCTTCCTATTGCCTAACAATTTCTTCTAATAGACTGTTTCCATGGATACTTTTAATTACAGTAATTGGTGTATAGTTTTGGCCACTTGCTTTGCCTGAGAAAAAGATACAAAAAAGCAAAACATGGAAAGGAGATATTGTCTGTTCCATCTAAACAAACTGTAAAATATAAGTTGAAAATAAGTGAATTCTCCCTTGAGAATAAATTGAATAAATGAACTCTCCCTTGTTCTTTTGAATACAAGTTGTAGCCTATGTACCTAAATGGGATTATGTAACATCAAGCAGGGAATATTTTTAACTGAATATTTCTGAATGAGGGGATGAAATGCCTCAATCGAAGCAGAATAGTCCACACCCCCTAAACACGGTTTCTTTCATTTAACTGTTTTTGCAATTTCTCTCTCTCTCTTGCTCTTGCTCTTTCTCTCTCTCTTCACAGCAATTCACAGAGAAGATGGCTCAATAAATCAGTCTTTGTGAAGGAGGGGGTTAACAGTACTCAGTGAGGTCCCTGGAGAGATGTGTTGGCGTTAGCCTCTCCTTTTACACAGACACTAGTAATCCCTCTTAGCCATTTTGTTTTCTTGTCCTTTCTATCCCCTTTAGAGGACTCACAGCACAGACAGCATGAGGGCATAGGTGGAAAAAATACACTGAGCTGACTGTGGAGAAGGTAACCTCCATTTTATTTTACCTCTACACTCACACAGTATCCTCGAAGCAACCCCCCTATATTATTATTGTGTGTTTTCCTCCTCCCCTCCCTGCAAAGAAGACGTGACGCTGGTGAGGCAGCAGAGAGTGGGGGAGGGGAAGACAGAGTGAGCGTGAGCGTGCTTGTGAGTGAAGCGGAGAAGAGCGGAGGAGAGCAGGCAGGCAAACGAGCGAACGGGCATCTCTTGCAGGCATTCATTTGAGTGAGGGGGGGCTGGTGATTGGCTAGGAGCTTGAGCAGCGTCACTCTCGCAGACAAGGGGGGGAAAGCTCACAAGCAGCGAGCGCAGCGTAGCACAGTGGAGCTGGGAGGAAACCCTATCACATTGGGTGCTGAACCCCCCTCACACACGCTCCACACACTCCCCCCCCCCACCTCTCGCACAGCTGCAGCCTGGAGGGAGGTGATCCTCTGTGCTCACGTCAATTTTTACTCCAAGCGCTACCCTTGTGCTGCTACTGCTGCTCTGGACGCAACCTGCTAGCCTCCGTCTCCTCTTCTCTCCTCCTTTCTCCTCCTTCATCTCTCCGGCTCGTCACGCTGCAGCAGCCATGAACTACCTGCGTCGCCGTCTCTCTGACAGCACCTTCATCTCCAACCTGCCAAATGGCTACTTGTCGGACCTACAGAAGCCAGACCCCCCGCAGCCTCCTCCCCCGCAACCGGCGGCACCTGCACCTGGGTCTGGGGGGCAGACTGGTGGAGCACCGCCACCCAGCACCTCCCCGGCCGTGGAGCGCAAGCCCCAGCCCCAGCCCCAGCCCCAGCCGCAGCCTAAGCCTCAGCCCGCGTCCCAGTCGACCGGTGCCGGGTTCTTCAGCTCCATCACAAACGTGGTGAAGCAGACGGCAGCTTCAGCAGGACTGGTGGAGCAGACCCCCGTCTCAGCGCCGAAGAAATTCAAGATACTGCTTGTCATCGATGAACCCACTCAGGAGTGGTGAGTGGCAGCCTGCAATAAGACAATTTTGGTTGTGTTGTGTTATGTTATATTATTGCAGTTGTGTTCTTTGTGAAAGGTGTCGAGTCGTGTTGTGTTAGGCTGTGTCGTGTTGCACGGAGCAGCTCTCCTTAAATCGTGTCAACAGGTTTTACTGCTCTCTGGTACTCCTCTGATCAGTTACGATGCATTATGAAAGATCCAACTATTTTTTGTTGGTTGTTCAGCCCTGTGTGTACCCTTCTCTCTGTGTCATGAATTATATATGAAGTGTTATTTCAAAAAGGTATCCTGCTAGGCTTGAATATCCCTGCATAAACACAGAGGAATATCTGACCTATGAAATAAAAATCATGAAATAAGTTTCAATTTTAATATTCATATGTAAAAAATTATAAGTACGTATTATTACTATAAATTGTATATATGTCGAAGGGCATGGAAATTAAATTTGTGATTCAAGAGTGTGGCTTAAAAACATACACCTTCAAGACATCAGTGGAAAAACAGAAGTAATTCAATTAAGCCTAAGAAGGGAGCCATTACAGTAAATGATTCGCCTACCCTGATGTGGCCTGTGTCTGCACCAGCTTTCTATTTACTAGATAAGAAGGGTAGGATTTAGTGTGTGCAGGTACTCAGGGTATCACACTAGAGAGTGTTTACAGACTTTTCACTATGTGTAGGCATATGTATAGGATGCCTTAAAAAAATTCAAGTATGCATGATGGAGCAAAATATTTTTATGCTAGTCCTTGTTTCCCTCTTGATCACAGATGGTGTAATGAATGCTGAGGCCTAAGGCAAAGCTCATTACTACAACTGGAATGATTTCTGATTGAACCAGTGAATTAGTGATGGAATGAGTATATCAGTGAAAGACAGGGACATATTATACTTTTCCTAAATTATAAACCTGTTCTACTTCTGTGCTATAAATATATACACTGTAGATTTGTGAACACTGTCTGTTCAACAATATGTAGATATTTCATCAAAGTGTAAGGGAAACATTATATCTGAGCCTTAAAGGGTACTGTCACCTTGAAATGATGTGTTGCTCAAAGACAGCTTGATTTGAGGCCAGGAGAAGATGGACTCTAACCAGGGGCTGCTGCCAGACAACCATTGCACTTATCCAAATCAATAGATTTCCATTGTGGTGTCACTGGATCTGGATTTGTGATTAGATTTGAGAGTATTCATGAAACTGGTCCTTAATCCATAAAGCATGACACTTGCGATCTCAGAATTCTTTCTACAGACATTAGAGATTAAGCAACGACACTCAATTAGACCTTAAATTGGATTGTAACATCAGTTTAAGTTAACAACTTCAGCTTTGCAAAAATGAGGATGTAATCACTTGTAGATATACAAACTTGCATCCTAAATGATTGGTGCATGCCATTTCGGCATTTAATGATTCCCACAATATTCAGCCACAGGCCCCTCAAACAAATGAAGAAGGACATTTGAAAGGTTAATTGCAGTGCTGATATTTTGTGGTTGGCAGTATATGCAGTGTTTGCATTTTTTGCCACCTCTTCCCAATATTGCAAAAGTACACCTTCTGACTGAACAGGATGTTGGACTCTATTAGAAGTTTTTGTGCTGAATACAGAGCGGAGAGAGTTCCAGAAACAATTCTGTTTTCACAGAGCATGTGTTTTCCTAATAGCCGTCAAAATGGAAAGCCAGTTAGCTGAGGTATGGCAAAACAGCTTTGCTTCTAGAGTGTGGGCAAGTGGTGCAACATAGGGCTTGTTGGAAATTTCAAAGCTTTCACAGCTAGTGTGACCAAGCATTACCACAACCTTGTGTCACACTAACACATACTTCATAATACGTCTGTCATGACCCTGAAATGTGCTTTCATCTCTGTTTCAGCTGAGCCACACAGACACTGCTGTGCAGCATACAGTTTTCTGATATTTGAGCTCTATGTGTGTGTGTGTGTGTGTGTCACAGCATACTTCATTATAATATTATCTATTATAATTATTATAAACCATCAAGGCATTGGTTAGATGTTGGTATCAAGGTGAGATATAGGCCTTAGTAAATGTATAGTACTACATCAGTGAACAAGTCAATTGTAGTGCTAAGTGGTGCTAAAGGCTAATTAACCTAGTAATGACACTACCTGACATTTGGCACTGTTAGCTGTCAATTGCATCTTTACACTGAATCTGAATGACTCAGCAACAGTTTCTTTCGCAGCCTCACCTCAAATACCCCAGAGTTGAAGTCTATACTAATACACCAAACCAGGAAATAGTAAAGATTTGAGCTCTTTGTTGTTATTTTTCTCGATTGTCCCTATTACCCAGCACACACTGTAGGAGGGCAGCAAAATGTCAGATAGGATGATGGAGACAGGCTGTGAATGAAAATGTACTTTGCATGTTTTGCCATGTGTAATATTTTGAAGTCCTCAAGAGTTTTTCTTGCTGGTCACGTCTCACAGTCATCTTTGTTGCTTAGCAGATGTGAAGCGCTGGCCCAGGAGCTGAGCTCATGCGAGTTAGGCAGCAAATTTAGAATCAGTCTGGCAGTTGTACATTGACCACAGGGCACAGTCTGCCATTGGACACAACAGAAAACTCCCCATACACTGATACTGAAAATGCAACACTGAACTGTAAAACTCAATGCCAGAATCACTTTGCACATGGGACACAGGAGAGCAAGTTTATAGCAAAATTATATATTACACAGTAAAGGATATGTTAGGGCATTATTCTTTATTTATTGAGATGAACAAGGCAGTTCTTTTAAGTCAAATCCACTGAGGCATACATCCGTCAGTGAAAGCGTGGCTAGAAAATCTGATCCCCGTCTCTGCATTGATCAACATGGCCTGGCTCGTGGCCCACACACAGTAGCCTGACCCAGACTGCTACTGATAAAGGGATGTGGCAGCGCAGTCTTTAAAGACATGCCTCTTCTTAATGAGCTGCAATATCTGGGCAATCAGCCTTGATAGAATAAATCATGATTTGTTTGCTTTGCTAAGAGGTTTCAACCGGTGGTCCATAAGTCATTGCTAGTGCATTAAAAAATGTACTCATAGTTTCATCATTTTATATGGCAGCAGTGGTCTTGAGGTTGCTACCAACCTACTTATCCATTTATCCATCAATCTATCTTTACTATAAACTATTCTGTTGTGTATACTACTTATACATTTAATTAAACTTAAATTTAAATCCTACAGCAACCTAAGATGCTGATAGTGTATGCAGTGTGCATCCTTAAAAGCAAACCAAGTCCTTTCAAATTTTCAGTTAAATCAGCATGTACTGCACACTGGTGTGCAGATATTGCCTTGTAAAGACCATGTGCACTCCTTCAGGTCTGAAGTTAAAACTCTGAAAAGGGTTAGTTCTTTCATTACACATCATAAAATCTAGGGCACATTTAGTGGTGAGTCATCTCTCAAAAGACAAGTGTCACACAGAAGAATTCAGATGATCCTACGCATTTATACTGTAGTTTTTCACATGATAATTTTCCTCTCTGGAGACAAAGTCTCAGGTACAGCTAATATAATTCTCACTATGCTGAACAAAATCATTAAACTCACACCTACAACAAAAATGGCACACCATATTAGAAAGAAATATTCTCATACTCAGTGGGAGCTTGAGCAATCATTTATCTACAGCAGAGAACTGATACCTATTGGATGAGAGTATACAGCAGTTATTTGTGCTTTAAAAAAAACACACTGTCAGAGTTCATAAGAGGCCGCACAAACAAACAGCAAGTAGGTCTGAGATGCCATTGCTGGTGTCTGTACTACTACGTAAGGTTAATGGTTAACCCGGGTAGCTTTGGGAATTACCATTGATTCCTAAAAGAACCCTCCATTGAGCATTGTTTGACATGTTGTTTTTAGATCATCAGTTACTCCAGAAGTTACCCAGTTTAGCCAGTAACCCGGCTTTGTAGTATACCCCTCTGGTCTTTTCAGACAACTGACTAACAGCTGTGTTGTAACAGAAGTGTTGTTTTAACAGTAAGGTGCTACATCTAAAATGCCAGCATCCTCTTTCATTGCCAACCATCCAACATCCAAAATCCATTCCAATCCATCCATCCATTCAAGCTATTCATGGCAAGTGTGTGATGAGGTTTGTGCTGAACCATTCATTACTTTTCTAATATAGACAGCTTACTCAACCTCATAATTTAACCTTTCTTACACATCCTTTAATCACTGAGATTACAGAGGAATGACAGTACTAATCAATCACTCCACAGATGTAACCAACACACCACTGAATATGCTGAAGCACACAGCCATTGTGCAAAACAGTGTGCAGAACAGATGAAAATGATTCCTCAAGATAGCATTTATTAATTGGGCCTGGAGGAGGAGCAATGTGTCAACAGCAATATTGAATCAGCAGGGTTTAATTGTTTAGAGTGAAATCCAAACACGCCCATAATAACAACAAGAGCTAAATCAAAACATGTGCTTGGTTGAAACCTTCATTGTGAAATGGTTGTACAAAGCCAGTAAGAGATTATAAAATGACCTTTTATGCTGCAGTACAAAATGAAACAATAACAGTTAGAGGAGCACATGATGAATCATGCCAATAATGCATTTGGTAATAAGTTTAATCCAAAACAAATAACAAGAAAACTTGGCATTAGAGAGATGCAACCACTGAATTTTAATGATGGTAAGGTTTGTTTTGCAAGTTGATGAATCGGTAGAGGTGCACTAAAAACGTGTCCCCATTGTGCAACACATTAAAAGGCTTACAAAGCCTAATGTCTGCGGTGTTGCAGCAAATGGTATCATTGTTAAAATAAATATTGTTATACATACGTTTGTTGAGATGTGACTGCAGAATCCATTTGTTGATTATAATATGAAACTAGGATAATTGTTTAATCCGCCACATCCATCGCTGCTACTATGGAATGAGGACTTGGTGTTGAGACAGGGGGCCTTGTTGCCATGCAGAGCATAGCACAGCTGCATTTCAGCATGATCAGTATGCTTCTACTGGCTCATCTCTGTAGCAATGACCTGCCATCTGTCCAGATGGAATGAATGTCAACAGTTTGCAAGAGTACCTGTAGGAATCCAATAAAATTCAGTCCTTACCTACAGGCTAAACAAGTGCTAAAGCCTCTCCATAGCAATTAGTCTAGTGCAGCCTGTCAGCATTCACTGCTGTAGTGCTTTAGCACTGCATGGGTAACACAAGGACAGCAACTGAGTAGGCATGGATCACTGTCCTGCCATATGGTGGCCATTTTCCTGATCAAAGTTTTAAAGACAGACCTTAAGGGGAGCTTGTATTGTTGTAGATAATGTGAGAGTTGATATTAAGAAGGTTGCTATGTTTTTTGCAAGCCCTGCTAAAGATTGGATTGCTGTGGATATAAAACCAAATCATGTATCAAGTCCCAGCTCGAAACGAGAAAAAATTTGCAAATCAACAAGATGAGAGTGATCTTTTTACATTCTGATATTTCATTCAATATATTTTCAGCATATTCTGTATATATATAGCACTGAAATTCAGAGCCTTTCCATCTCTGTAGTCTAGAAGCTTTTTGGCTTTGGCTGAGATGTCTGGCAAATTATATCAACCAGTAATTTAATCTCAACCATTGCAATGCAGATGATTCAAATTGAGAGCTGCCATGAGTTTTTTAATAGACAGTATATCATGGAGACATCTACTGTATTTGGGATGTGTCTTAAGTGCTGATTAAAATCTCTAAATGTCTAAGACGAATCCTGGTCTCAATGCTCTATCATTTATTCTATAATGGCTTTAATTAGATAGTCACTTTGTAGTCCTTATAGCAAGATTTACCATTATGAATGGATGCATGTGTGGAGATGTGATGTTTTCTTGCATAGCAACTATGGCACTATTATCCAGTAAAACTGGATCACTATGGGAACCATGAAGATAGTGGAGTACATACCGTAAATAGCTGGCGAAAAGTACTAGCATCCTGTGCAGCTACTGCTTTCTTTTCTCTGCTGTTATCACCACAGCATATCGGCATTTGGTTACAAATGAGCACAACTATGCTTTCAGTGTCTAAATCTCTATCAGTCTAGCTACAAATTAAATTATAATTTGGTGCGTTAGGCCACTGCCTGTGGTGGATATCGAGATGCATATGCTCAAATTTTGCTTTGATCTTGTGCACCACCTGTAGAAGCCCAATTTGGTGTTCTCATCTGTCCTTGCAGAGACAAGTCTTGTGCTGAAATTAGATGGGGAATGAATAATGCAAGTGGATGAGTCCAGCTGGCATGTCTCCTGGGGACATTTATCTGATGGAGATTGTCCAAAAACAATGTGAATCTGAAGCATCTGAAGCAAGTGATTTATTCTTTCTCATACTGAAAGCAGTAAATCAAGTAAAATCACAACAAGCATGTGTTTTAGCATGCATGTTGTTCAGGTTTTCATCAACACAGACAAAAAAAATCAGCTAAAATGAAAACCAACGTCATACCAACATCACTAATTAAGTTCAAAAGGAACATCAAATTATTCCATTTGATTAATTTCATGTGGATAAAGATATAACTTACTTATTCATGTTTAAACAGTGGCATTAAAATGCGAGCAATGCATATATCGTATTATATATGCGAAGAACAGATAAAAGGTGTGTTTGTGTGTGTTCATGTGTGTGTGTCAACTAGTTACTGTGCGTGTACCAAGGACAGGCAAGGAGCCCGTGGGGACCTAGGTTTGAATCCGCCCTGTGGTCATTTCCTGATCCTACCCCTTCTCTCTCTCCCACTCGCTTCCTGTCTATCTCCATTGTCCTATCTCAAAAATATAGACAATTTCAAGAATCCTGCTGCCCACACAGCGTTTCTGTTTTAACAATGCCAAACGGACCCTTCTCGTTAGTACATATGGTTGTTTAATGTGATATAAACATAGAGGAAGTAGTTTGGTAACAAATTAAAACATTAAGGCGTTGTTTTTGTTTTTACTGTTGAAACAGTCTATACTTGAAAAAAAAAGAACAGATAAGTTGTTTGAGAACTTGGTCCAATGTCTTTAAGTGTGTTTGTTAGGAATAGACTGAGAAACTGCTGTAGACTTAGTAAGCTTAGTCCTTTCTCCTTCTGTTAGTTTGTTGTGGTGTTGGTGCAAATGTTGCTGGGTGTAATTCTAGCAAGTGTTTTGTAGACAGTATATTCAGCCTTTTCTCCTCTTTCTTTAGGGCAAAGGTGTTCAGAGGGAAAAAAGTACAGGGAGATTATGACATTAAAGTTGAACAGGTAAGTACAGTGAATGTTACAAGACTCTTTGGCTGAATACCAATGTCTCTCCCCATCCCATAAGCCCCAAACGCTCAAAGATTTAACACAAATTAGTCAATCAAGTTGATTTATGACAGTTAAGTCTTTGGTAATTCAGAGCTTAGGCCTTACGGGGTGGACATTGACATTCAGCCTTTTATATCTGTGTTACACCAGTGCATAGAATGTATGCAACACTATCGGCAGACACAGTTGTGCCTTTGTGACTGTGCCAAGCTTCTGAACACCATTGCTTTGTTGTAGGCCCAGTTTGGTGACATTGATGTGGTATCCCATGCCAATGGGACGTGCACTGTGGCAATGCAGGTGTGGAGGAATGACACTAAAGTCATTAGGTGAGACACGGAATACGTTAATTACAGTTGTGTCCCCCTAAACCTTTTTATGGCATCCATATCTATAGGCAGTAGAACCTTTCAGGTCTCTCCTGCTGTATGTATATACAGTATACAGCCATAATTGTTTGACTTTACTGGAATGCTTGTTCTTTGCAGGTCATTTAAGCCAGACTTTGTGCTCGTCCGCCAACACGCCTACAGCATGACAGAGAATGAGGACTTCCGCAACCTCATCATTGCCTTGCAGTATGCTGGCATTTCCAGCTTAAACTCCCTGGACTCCATCTACAACCTGTGTGACAAACCCTGGGCTGTATGTACTCCCCGCAAACACAAGCTTGCAACTGTAGCATTAGTACAAAAAATGTAGATTCAGTGAAGATATACAGGTTCTGGCAATCAGTAACTGACTTTGCCTTGCAGGGGCGTAACAAACATGAGATTGCATTAAACTCTTATCAGAACTCCTCAGAAGTGCAGCAAATGCATCATTCATGTAAACGACAGTTTCAATTGCAGTTGTTTTTAATACAACATACATAATTTCAGTAGTTGTGAATCATATAATTCCTGCTCCATGCTGGATAAGTTCGGGATTTTGGTGAATTTGGTGTGCTGATAAGTGATTGTGATTGGTTTCTGGGATTTCTGGCTGTGTAATTAAAGAGCTCCAATGCCGTGTGGCCAGACAGACCTGCAGAACCAAATCAAATTTGCTAGCAGTTCACCTAGGATCCCTGGCTGTGTTTAAAAGGAAATTTTAGTGTCATATGCATATGGTTACTGAGTGTAAAAAGTACAGTGAAATTGTTTATGCAATTACATAAGTACATACAAGAACATTCACTTTATTTTTACTAACAGTTGGTCATAACATAAGGTAGAAGTCTGTGACAATTTCCTGTTTTGTGTTCTGTATCTAGTTTGCTCAGTTGATTGGTGCATACAGAAGGCTTGGCCCAGAAAAGTTTCCTCTCATTGAGCAGACCTACTATCCAAACTACAAGGAAATGGTAGGACATGCTGAGTATTTTTAGTCTCATTAACAACAGAAATCACATGAGTGTCCGGTCTTATCAATAATTTGACACCGATGGCACTGATTTGATTTAATGGCTGTTGACAAAACAAGGCCCATATTTAGAAACTAATAACTAATGTGTAATATTCTTCTAGGTTACCATGCCGACATTTCCTGTTGTTGTAAAAATTGGACACGCTCATTCAGGAGTGGGAAAGGTAGGCCTGGTGGAGCTTTATGCTGGTGTGGTGTTGCTCTGCAAACTTGTGATGATCCACATGATCTATGTCCTGTCTGTTTGTGTTATAATCTTTAATCAGGTGAAAGTGGACAATCACAGTAAATTTCAGGACATTGCCAGTGTTGTGGCTCTCACAAAGACGTATACCACCTCAGAGCCTTTCATCGACTCCAAGTATGACATCAGGATTCAGAAGATTGGTAATGATTACAAGGCTTACATGTAAGTAAACATAAAGCTCAGTAATGCCCCTTTTTCATGCTAAATGCCTTGACAATTTCTCGCAAATAACACATGGATTCTTCATCAGGAGAACATCTATCTCTGGGAACTGGAAATCAAACACAGGCTCTGCAATGCTTGAGCAGGTTGCCATGACAGAGAGGCAAGTTGCACGAACAAGAACACGCCAACACACCACCTCAGCTATAACAAGCAACTGTGCCCATGTTTTGTTTTGAATTGATAATAAGCAAGTGCCACTGGCCAAGGACTCCATATATAACATCTGCAGTGATTACAAATTCCATCCATAAAGGCTCTTTGTTTTAGCCTCTCTATTCATCAGAGATAATTATGTTTGTGGTGGAAATTATCTCTGAAAAATGGATGAGGGACTGCTGTGTAGGCAGGTGGTTATCATACAGACAGCTTCATTAGGACAGGAACAGGCTTTGTAAAGGATCTTACCCTAGGAATGGATAGATGAATAGATAGATAGATAAATAGTGGAGTCAATGTTTTAAGGAGTTTTGTAAGGAACATATTCAGCAACATTGCAGATGAATCACATAAGCGGTTACATCTTTGTGATTGTGACAACTGGCCTACTGATGACTATTGAAGTTTACTGAATGAAAATATTGTCACCCACTATCAATGTGCTCACACCCAATCAGTAACGTATTTCCCAACAACATTCCACAACTATTGCCCTCCCAGCTTCTACTGTCCTATCTTTGTCTTTCAGAAACAAATCGGAGCTTACGTTGAGCTCAGTTGAGCTCAAGACTGATCTAAGAGGTATTTTTGTTTTCATGCATGTTTGATTGCAGGTATAAGCTTTGGGTTGACACCTGTTCTGAGATGTTTGGAGGCCTGGACATTTGTGCTGTCAAAGCCATCAATGGCAAAGATGGAAAGGATTATATCACTGAGGTTTGTGATTAATTATTAATTATTAACATCACTGTACAATAAATAGAGGTAATGATTGACTGAAATCATTTTGTGTGGGTACTGTATGAGCATTAGTGTAGAAAACTTTGTTATACTAAATGAATGTTGTCTCAGCAGCACTGTCAGGGCGACCTCTTTACATAACTGGAGAGAACCTAAATAGTACCTGACTCTTGGATGGTTCTAGCAGAACCACAGGAACCGTCTCAGTGTGTTTGACCTCCAGTTCATTAGATTACTTTTCTGTGACATTAAAGGCGGGGATGGAAATTGAGCTATTAGATGGGACAGCTTGACTCCTAGTGTTAAAGCTGCATGTTTATATTTGCGTTTGTTAGGTGGTGGGCTCCTCAATGCCTCTTATTGGAGATCACCAGTTGGAGGACAGGCAGCTGATCTGTGACATGGTTGTTGCTAAAATGAATGCAGAAGCCGAATTGACTTCCAAACTCCAAAGGCCAACTACTATTCAGCCATCACAGGTATGATGCCCAGGCAAGACCCTGTAAATGCACTGAAAGTCGTACACAAATGCCCTGTTTCACTACAACTAACAATTTTGCTGCTTTGGTAAATGATCATCAGTAGGCCTCCATGTTTTTCACTAAGTAATCTTAGTAATCTGTGTTCTGATATTACTCAGGTTTGAATGAATAGACCTCTATATGTCAGCTCATGTTTATAAAGTGTCTCATGAAACATGATATTGTAATTTAATGCAAATATCCTTACATTGCATAACTACACTAAATGCACTGTTTTTATGCTTACCAAAGGTCTGTTTTTATCTACCATTTTTGCTCACCCTCTGTTGTGCTATTTATTTGAACCCTTCAGATGCCCATGGAGAAGGAGGTTGTGAATGACCTGAAGAAGACCCCAACCCAGAAGCCGCCACCTCAAGGTTGTTTACAGTACATTCTGGACTGTAATGGCGTTGCAGTGGGGCCTAAGCCCGTCCAGGCTAACTGAGGCCACAGATAAATACATAGACATAAGAGTAGAAGTGCATAGAACTGCTGCCAAGGATTAGTTGCGTTGAAAAAACAAACAAACAAACGCATTGTCTTACCAGAGACCAGGTTAGGACTTGGTTGGTGGTTGGACAAGCTCGATGAGAGTTTAAGCGTAACTTCTCTGTGTACACCTGCACAGTGTGTCCTGTTGGTCTGGGCGGTGCTTGTCTTTCCTATGCAGTGTCAAAATGTACTGTTCCCCTTGGTCCGCTGATGATTTGTGTGCTTTTGATGGTTGCTTTTGTTTCCCCCTTGTAAAAGTCAGTGTTTTTTTTTTTTCATTTTCTTCAGGGCTGTTGAAAGTTGTGTAAAGAGCAGATTGTGCCTATACTGTGCTCAGTGTCACTTGTAATCATTTATGTTTTATTATTTGACATCTTCATTTTATGTGTTTATTCCACTTTACCATTTTGTTGCATACTTATTGATGGTGTTCAAACTGTGGTTGGATGTGCAGTTTGATGTTTATGTAATGTGCGTATGTACATATACATATATGTATGCTTGCGCGTGTGTGGCCGTCGTGGAGATTACATTCATACTCATATTTACATGTCCCAGCCTATGTACATGTTTTTATTTGCATGAATGGTTTAGTAAGAGATAACTGTGATGAATTGTGCGGTCAGGATAATGTATGTATTTCGCAACAGCACTGTTCGAATATCCTTCTATATTTTGTGCACTTTGAGCTTGGTGAATGTTATAAGATGTGGTCCCTATTTTTAAATATATGTGAAATGTTTATGACGGTAAGACGAGTGAGAAACAGACATCGCACTAGCTATACATGCTATATGTATGTTCAAGGGTTCAAAAACAATTAGCTACCAGTCAACCTATACTAATCAAAATACAGCCAATTTAGGTCTAGGGGTTAAATCTATGATTCTTAGTCATACTCAAATTATTAGTGTCCATGCACAACACAGCTTTGAATATAAAACAGATTACAGAAAAAAAATTATGGCCCAACACCCTGTAATATAGACAGTCTATATATTCTTTTGAACCAAAGGATAACTTTAAATGATTTAGCGCTTAGTGTCTTGTTTGGCCATTTTTTTTTTTGTTATTTTTTTTTTTTAAATCTCACAAACTTATAGTAACTCTACCAGTTTGGTCCAATATATCATAGACCAATTGAGTGGTTTGTTTGTTTATTTATTTGTTTGTTTGTTGGTTGGTTTGTTTATTTGTTCATTCTGCCTTAGCCTTCCATTACTAATGAAAGCCATATTTAACACTATCCTTGTTCAGTGATTATAACTAGTATAGCTATAGTTTATTTTTGGAGTGTTTTGTCTGTAGGACAACACTCAGTATTCATGCTTCTTGCCAAATCCTGATGATGGTTCAAGCCATATCAGGTCATATGTGTAGGCATCATTTGTTTGATACTATCTCCTTCCAGTTTATGACAAGCAATCACAGATCATATAGTTATATATAGTCATATAGTCATTAGTTATCATTTTAGTTATGTAGTCATATATGGTTTTGCCGTTTGAAGATTACTTTCTATGTTTGCCTTATTTGAATTTGTTTATGGGATGTGCAATACAGTGTTGATATTTTTCATAGATTGCTCTGCCCAAATAAGACATAGTAATATATATATCAGTTGAAGCTGACCCCACTGTGCATACTCTAAAAGGGAACTTTTGTCTTGTCTTTTAGTCTATTTTATCAGAAGAGCATATAGAACAATCCTGTCTTTGAGGGTGAGGATATTTACATACCTAGTAACATGAACTGCCTGTTAGTTTTACATGCTAACATTGAAAAATGCATTAGTCCATCTTCCTGTTATGATCAGAGATAACCACTATTGGCTATCTCATTCCATGCTTAACATGAGCAGTTGTTAGGTAGGCATTAAATTGCTAATCATCAATCACTGAAACTATAAATTTGTATTAACAAAAATGTGTGTTCTAATGATGAATTTATTGTACTTGTGAAAAGTGTAAAGTGTTTACTAAGCTTTGTGTCATTCTATGAGTTGTACTGTAACAAATGTTAAGATATAAACAAAAGATAAATAGGTCAGATTTCACATTTCATCACGGTTGGATTATATACTCTAATCCCTCTGATCAATTCATTCAATTGTCATTTAATGCAGTTGAGTGCTCCAACTTTACTGCAGACGTGTTGAGTGGTTAACAGGAATTACAGATCATAATGAGATATTATTGGCTGTCATTCCAATCAGCTTCTACCCTGCACCATTGGTCAATTATGTATGCAGTGTCATTACATATAATTTCTCAGCGACTGTCCTCTGGCACAGTGAAATCCTACTAATCAATATTAGGATGATGTTCTCATTCATGCAAAATCTAAGAGAATACTGTGGATGCATTCCTTTTTAAGTGATGATATCTTTCTTCCTCACAGGCAATAAAGGTTCATTGGCAATATACTATATGCTCACTGTGTTGCCACATTTGTTACTGAAGGAATAGCTCATGTCAGACAACCCTCACTAATGTCTGCTAATGAAAATGACTTGATGGTTAGGTGTACAAAAACAACAAAACTGATCAGCACTGTAGACCTGCTATCTAGTTGAGCATTA
The DNA here is from genome assembly GCA_015244755.2 of Tenualosa ilisha. Lineage (NCBI taxonomy): Eukaryota > Metazoa > Chordata > Actinopteri > Clupeiformes > Clupeidae > Tenualosa > Tenualosa ilisha. Next base: position 2,209,247 of record PYXC01000315.1, read on the forward strand.
AGTCCTCTCTTAGATCACAGAAGACAGGTATGTCCTACTTCCAATACATTTATTTCCCTGCTGTCCATTTGTTGCATGAAGATTGATGTTCTGTAGAATCTTTACATTGTTTCCTCATGCCCTTTGCTATTTGTGCCTTCTTAGTTAGCTGTGGGAAGTATTGTGTTGTGGCTTTTGATGTTTATAATGTTACCCAGAGGACTCCACTGAGTTGAATGTAATAAAATTCATGTTACAAAATTGCTGGGTGATGGATATGTTTCTTGGCTAAACCGAGCAATAGAGAGAGGGAGATAAGGAGAAAGAGAAAAATGGATTTAATATCAAAGTGTTTCTTGTACTGACGTAGGGGGCCCCATGGATCCCCAGGCATCCATTTTTCATTATCACCAACCATCTGCAGGGACTTCTGCCAGCTCCTATCCCAGGGACCCCGGCAGGGGGCTGAGCACACAGCCTGCAGGCCCAACAGCACATCATCACACTGGGCAAGGTCATCATCATCAGCAGCAGCAGCCCCCTGAAGTGCACTCTGCTAAGCCTGTGCCACCGAGACGGCGCAACTCAAAAACACAGAGCCAGTCTGTACCCCAGGAGCAACCCCCGGCTGGGGCTCCAGAAATAGAGCAAGACCAGGGAAGGGGTCAAGAACCAGCACAGCCCAAGCCTCAGGAACAACTCCCGCCCAGGGCTCAAGAACAACTCATATTCAGGCCTCAGGACCAGCTCCAAGCTAGGTCCAAAGTTGTGTCTCCCCATCCGCTCCAAGCCCAAACCCTCCCCAAGTCTCTGTCTCCACCAGAGATCCAGAGTGAGGCCACGGCCCAACCTGACAAAGGTCGAGAGCAGCAGGCCACACAGGCCCAGGGCCATCCTCAGTTAAAGTAAGTTGCAATTTCTAGTCTTACATCATAATTCATAATTATCTACAAATAATTAAAAATAGGAATAATAACATTATAACCATATAATTAACTTTACTTAACTAAATAAAAAATACATGAGATACACTGATAATTTTAAAGGCAGTTAATGTATTGTAGTGTGATGTATTTGTCATCGGACAGACCATGTTTGAGGATGGTGGGCTACAAATCACTGAAACAGTGTTTTTTAAAATGATTTGATCACACACACTGTGTCCTATGTCTGTCCCACTTCTTTCACAGTAAATCTCAGTCGCTGAGCAATGCTTTTGGCCTTAGAGATAAATCCTTCTTCCGGATGGCCAGCGAGGATGTGGCTAAGGCAGAAACCATTCGCAACCTGCGGAAGTCTTTTGCAAGTGTGTTCTCTAATTAGAGGTAGCCTATGTCCAACTCACAATTCACACTCTGAATCCTTATGTTACATTATCAATACAAGCCATAACTATTCCATATACTTTTTAAAAGCAGGTATAAGTCTAAGTAGTGTTGATAACGCCTGGTGCACATGTGCTGTTGAGTATTAGCCTAGAATGTCCATGCAAGTGATTGTTATTGTAGCACTGAATGTAGCATGCAACATGCCTTTACTAAGCAAGTTTTACCCAACATGCTTTGGTGCCTGTTTGAATCATGTCCAGTAATGTTTTACTAGAGTGACTATTATTTACATACTTAAATTTATCACATATAAATGTCAACATTTTGGCTAATCCAAGTCCAAGGTCACACTTTTGGTAGGGACAATTGGGGCCATCATGAGCACGTGCATGAAACACATATGTGCTGTCATACTTATCAGAGCACCAGATAACAGCATGAGTCTATTGGCTATATGTTGAGTATTGCAAAAAATTAATCTTGCACACGATAGAACACTGTATTCATAAAAATTGGTCCTACCCATATGGCAGTCCATTTTGTGTCTAACGTGTATTAAGTGAATGTACTGTGCTAAATAGTTAATGTGTGCTATCTAAACTGTTTGGGAAGCTGACTCTAATGTAGCCCATTCTGTTCATGTATAAACGTGAATAAATAAATAATGACTTTGACCTCACGCATGTCTTGCCCTACTTACATCCCTATTAACAATGTTTGTTTGAGTTTGAAGTCCAGTTCTGCATGTGTATCACCTCACAAGGAACAATGCGACTTTCTTTCAACTGAAGTGTAAATACAGCGAGAGAACAAAACAGGTCAAAGCAGGAGGTCGTTCAGTCCGCATACATGCCATGCAACCTTTGAAAAAGAGTTAATTGCGTAGAAGTCCAAAGTTCATGTGCATCGCTACCTGGTCACGGAAAACAGGGCTACACATTTGGAAGGAACACGCTGCGGAATAACCACCTGACTATGATTTATGCACCCAAAAAGGTATGAAACAGCGAAACTCACCGTAGAATCGCTAGTCCAGTGTCTTTGATGTGTGGAAGACCGTAAAGTTCGGTAGGCCTAGGATATTTATTATTATCATTATTTATTTCACTTCTGACTTCGAGGTAACAGCCTGAATGCGTTTATCTCGATTACAAATGTGGGCTACAAGGGTTTCAAAACAGAAGGAATGATCGACAGGCACAAGGAAAACTAGCAAAATCAAGTGTAAGGTGTAAGGTGTAAGGGACTATTTCACGTTTCCTCGCTAAATCTCAGAGTGAATAATATATTTCGTTTTGAAAGGAATCGCAATTCTTACCTTAGGTAACAGGAATTATTGTGATTTTTACTGTGTTTGCATTAGGTGATTAAATTCAGAAAATCAAACTGTGAGACACTGGAGCGTTTTAATTATGACCCTTAAATAAAACACTTTTACTTGAAATCTTTGGTGGAGATGTGCCAACATTCAGTGGTCTGTCAGGATCATAGTGGGGGTTGTGTCTATTTAGAATCAGGATAGTCAATTTGGCATTTGTTGCAGTTCAGTTTCGGCCTCTGAACAATTTGTCAGCAAAGTAGGCGACAGTGTGACAGCAATGACCTTGCATTTGACAGTGTAAAGTTATGCTGTGAGCTATGTTGATAGGCTGGCATCCACATATTTTGTATTGGTTGGTATTTTATATCAGATATTACATTTAGATTTTTAAAAATGCCTCCCTACTCAGACATTTAGCCTACTTTTCATTCCTAAAGCCACTGTGACTAGTTGAAAATTAGTAAATTCTCAGTAGCCAATTAATGTAGTACACCTGACGATGTCACAAAGCTGTATCTTTGTTGGCATGTTCTAAAATAGCAAAAATTTATCTTGATAAGGAAGTGTGATGACTTTTCCATTTGTATGTGTAGGGCAGTTTGTTCAGCAGTCACACCAGTGTTTGTGGCACACATTATAGCCTACTTGGTGGGACAGCAACATCTGTCTCATAGCATTTGCATAACGTGCTGGGTGCATCTGACCCAATACTGTGCTAAAAGAACAGACTTGGGTAAATTCTGAGATACATTCTTTTATGTTTGTTTTCCCCTTTCTGCTGAAAGATTAAACAGTTGCTCTTCATGTGATGGTATTGAGCAAGTCTTGCATTTATGATTGAAAAAATTCAATTTTGTATTTTCAAACTCTATGAAATTAAACAGATAAATCCCTTCAGTTATTTTGCATTTGATTTTTACATGGTCACATGCCCTAAATGAACTGCATGCAACACACTATCAGTAAAAAGGCTTGACTCGCCCACAGCATAAGCATAGGTGGAATGACAGCTGTGTTATAAAGTAAGGTACTGAAGTGTTGAGGATTTTCTGCATATCGATTATGCATTTCTTCTGGATATTTTGGTAGCTTACTTGAAATCCCATTCTGTTTCCTTTAAACCTATATTGTTTCTGTATCTGGCAATTAACAGAGTGTGCTATTACCAAAAGGCGTTTGTACCCGTTTCCTTTAATGCTACATGGTATTCTATAATTAAGAGGTGAAACCTATGTGGAAGTACATCAAATTTATTATTATATGCCATGGTATCGATATGGGCATTGAAAATTGTGGAATTTTACTGGTATTGGTATCACCAACTATATTTCTGATATAGTGACACCCCTAATATAATATAATATAATATAATATAATATAATATAATATAATATAATTGCTTAAAGGCTTTTAAGAGCCTTTTCGTCATAGACTATTATTGTAATCACTGGTATACTGGCAGATAAGTGCTTATGCAACCCATTTAATTGCATGGAGGAGCTGGAGCACATATGCCCTGCTAATATCTCTAAGATGCATACTTACACTATCTTATTTGACAACATGGTAGTAAAATGTGTCAATTTGCTCATTTCCTCTGATGAATACTTATATAACACACACATTTCAGGCAGTGTTTGAATAGGTACAGAACTGTTCAGTTCAAGAGTCTAGTGGGACACATATTCCCAGCAATGTGATTTTTATAAAAGGATGTCCCCCACGAACTGGTCTTAATGACTCTACTCATGTGGTTGAAGTTTAAACAATCATCCTCATCTGGCTTATGGAAAAGTATTGTGCAAGAGCATCTATTAAAACACTGTGTGCAGTGAGATTTGTCTATAAACATTTAAACAAGGTAATAAAGTCAGAGATCACAGATATTAGGGCTGCAATTGATTCTAATACATGTAAAGCTTCATGTTTTTCATTCATTATACATTTTTAATATTACATATTTCATTAAGTTTCTGATGTATGTTTGTAACTGTATATCATTTGTGTTGTCATAATGTTATTTCTGATGTCTAAAAGTAATAATAACAACAAAAACATTAATACAAAAATAATACAACAATAACTATAAAATAATAACAAATGTAAATAATTGTTGTAATAAAGTTAATTAGTAAAAGTACCATTTGATTATATTATTATTATTATATAACAACAACAACAACAACAACAATAATAATAATAATAATAATAATAGACATTTTTACAATCTGCATTTTTACAGTCTTACAATTTTGCTACTGTTAAAGCACTGAGGATAACACAGACGTCTCCCTGTGTTTGCATTCCCCTCCAGCCTGCCCTTCTCTCTGCTGACTACTGGGAATAGTGGATGCTCAGATGCTTACCTGACCCATGAGTTTCCAACAGGGTCTCATGGAGTGGGATGAATCCACAGACAGCTGTCACATGTTTGACATGAGGGCCCTGTCCGCCTTCAATTACCCAAGCCCTTTCAGTGATGAGAGCAGCAGTATTAGTCCTGCACAATCACAAGGCTCCCCCACTGCAGAGCAACCCCATGAGTCTCCTGGAGAGAGGACGTTCACAATGCTTGATGAGGGTAAGCTTGTTATCCGTCTGGTTTTGATTTTCATCAACTTCAGTGAGGTTAAGCTTCATATTTTATCACCTACATCACACCTACAAGTTCATGTTTACACATTCTATTTGTTTGTTTCTGTGATCCTAGCCTCCATAAAGGTTGAACCCAGCTCACCATCAGAGCTCTCTGAGCCAAACTACTCTTACTTTAAGCTACACACAGACGTTTCCTCTGCACTGCTGAACCTCGAGTGCAGAGTATGTGGAGACAGAGCTTCAGGATACCACTATGGGGTGCATGCTTGTGAGGGCTGCAAAGTATGTCCCTATGTTTCTGTTCCCTCCGAAAGAGTCAGCAACCATTACACACCATGAATGAATGTTTTTATTAATCACTATCACACAACTATAATGGACAGCTAACCATTTGAGATGGTAATCATCATTTTTCATAGGCGTTTTTGATTGTTTTTCATTCAGTGCATTACCTCAGATGAATCTAAATGAAAAAAGTCAGATATTCAGATAAAAATGAGCATATTTAGCAAAAAATCTGTTTTATTCCTGTGTATATTTTCTTCCTCAGGGTTTTTTTAGAAGAACGATTCGCCTGAACTTAATATATGACCCTTGTGGCCTGCAGTGCCGCATTCAGAAGAAGAGCCGAAACAAGTGTCAGTACTGTCGGTTTCAGAAGTGCCTTTTGGTGGGCATGTCCCACAATGGTAAGAACCAATTTTTGATAGACCAGCATTGCTCAAATTTGTTCAGTGTATTTGTTCAATATCGTTTGATATGAAAACAATAGATGATGGCTTGTGTTATGGTACTTGTTCCAATTAAATACTAACATCAAAATATAATGTTCTACTTGCCTGCCTCAAGCATTTTCATCTTCATAGCATGATGATGATTTTTTTCCTTTTATCTTTACTTTCCTGTGTTTTTGATAGCTATTCGTTTTGGTCGGATGCCCCAGACTGAGCGAGAGAAGCTATTGGGTGAAATTGCTAGGGGAATGGAAAAAATAGACAGGGAGGATGCTGAGATGAGGACACTTGCAAAAAAACTTTACGATTCCTACATCAAATACTTCCCACTTCCCAAGAGCAAAGCCAAGGCGATTCTTTCAGGAAAGAATCATATGGTAACAGAAAACATATAGAAAACATACACCCAAATGTACACAGTGCTCAAATAACGAAGACGTTCACCTGTTTTTGTGTCGTTCAGCCTTTTGTCATCCACGACATGAAGTCCCTAATGGCTGGGCAGCAGTTCATAAACAGCAAAGAACTGCCCCAGCAGGAACCTGAGATGAACACGATGGTGGAGCCCATGGCTGATGAGTTGGAGCTGTCGCTCTTTCGCCGCGTGTCAAGCCGCTCCGCCGAGAACATCCGCGAGATCACCGAGTTTGCCAAGAGCATCCCAGGTTTCATGGACCTGGATCTCAACGACCAGATTACGCTGCTGAAGTATGCCGCCATGGAGGTGCTGATTGTCCTGTGGGCGCCACTCATGAACAGGGACGGCACGCTCATCGCCTATGGACAGATCTTCATGACTCGGGAGTTCTTACGCAGTCTACGTGAGCCGTTCTGTGAGATTTTAGAACCAAAATTTGACTTTGCCATCAAGTTTAACACTCTGGATCTGGACGACAGTGACCTTGCTCTCTTCATTGCGGTCATCATTCTCTGTGGAGGTAACTATAGACAGTTAACGAGCAAGGCTAAAAGTTATTACAGTGATTAAAGGTATACACTACTCAATATACAACAAAATACAACAACTCATTGTTCATATATGTATGTACTATATGTTTATAAATATGCACATAAAACAAAATTTCATGTCATAAAGTATACTTTTTACTCTCAATTCACTTCAACAAAAACATTTACTTCTGTCAATCTGTAACTCGGTTCAGTCAAGCTACTGTTTAACCATCTACTTGACCTTTGTCATGATCTTGTGGTTGCCTGGATACAGACCGGCCAGGCTTGGTCAATGTGAAGCCAGTGGAAGATCTGCAGGAGATGGTGCTGCAGACACTGGAGTTCCACCTGAAGATGTTGCATCCCGAACACCCACAGCTTTTTGCCAAGGTCCTGCAGAAGATGACTGACCTAAGGGTGCTGGTGGCTGACCACGTCCGCCAGCTCCACCTACTCAAGAAGACAGACTTGGACAACTGTCTGCACCCTCTATTGGGGGAGATCATGAGGGACCTTTACTAATGCAGACAACTTCTATTCAATGTCTCTAAATTAGTCTTCATAAATCTTTATTTCTCTCTTAATACACTACAAATTCGATATCTATTAGTTTGGAAAAATGTTTAACCTAAAATAAGAGTACATTATTTGCAAGTGCCTCTCTGCACAGTTTGATGTTAAAAATAATTTAATTCCTCACTGTAGAGGTTCAGATTGTGGAGGTCGTCAGGTCAACCACTGTATTTGTAATGGACTTCAAGACCACCAGAGGGCACACTATTATTTGCAATATGCAGGTTAAATATGTGCTTTGGCAGTGACTTGTGTTATTACATACTGTAGATCTTCTAAAAATGTAATGCTTCTGGCCTGTATGTCTAAATTATCAATGCTTTTCACAAGAACCAGTGACCAAGTATTTGCTTATCAGGGAAGCGTCTTTTTATGGACATGGTCATGATGACTTTATGTAATGGGTCCTTAATCCAGAGTGATCTGAATCATTCAGAGACATCTCTTTTGTACTCTGGAGGAAGTATTTCAAGCCTGAGCATTTGCAGCAGGAACAATATTCAGCCTCACCATGGGTTTCGTAATGACATGGCATGTGTTATTTTTGGTCAGGGTGTGTAAAAAGGCCATACCATCATGCAGAAACAGAGAGCAGAAATAGACACCAAGAACCACAACTACAGAATTAAATGCAGGGAGAAACGGCCAGGTCAGCAGACTCCCATGACCTTACTTTTTTATCCATTCAGTTGTAGTGCTCTTATTTACCAAGTTAACCATAATGACAAAATAAGCGAGACCTTTCCCAAGCTATTTATGAAACATCACCACTGTTCAGGACTGTGGTACTGCTGTCCCAATTCAAATAGTCAGCTGAGGCCTAACCTCCCCTAGCCTCTTTGCTGACTTATTCAATCAACAGTAAAGGTTGATGACAAATCTAATGAGGAGAGCAAACTACCCCCCATCCCCCCACTACCACTTCATCCCCCCTACCCTCTTGAGGCTCTGTGAAGCCAACATCAGCGGGCTCACACAGGATGCGTATGGGACAAGAGTCTCAGTCTGCAATCTTTACCCACTTGTTTTGTCAGGAACACGCACAAAAAAAATACATATGTATATGTATACATATATATTCTAGTGCTATTACAGCAATGCTTTTTGGCACACCAATAATAACATGTTTCCTGTTTCTGTGTCTTCAGTGCCTCCTCAAATTGCTTTCAAGCAGGTATTTGAAGGCATTATTGCATTTCAAGGTCAAAGGCACCCATGGCGCAGGAAAAAATCTGCACTGTTGGTAAATGGTGGTGTTGTCAAGCTTTGAGAACTGGATCATAGGAGCAGGCAAAGACAAAAGACCACATAGTTCACCTTCAACCAAACTGTTAGAGGGGACCCACTGGGAGTGGCAGACATTACTCAGCGCAAGTATGAAAATACGCCACTGTCCCACGCATTTTCAATGTTACATAACCTCACCACACAACAGTGGAATAAAGTGCTCGAGTTTTATTTCCAAGAAAAGCCCTGGAACTAATTTCAGCACAAACTGCTGATTGCATTGTGAGAATCTACCAAGCCAAAAAATGAGAAAGAAAACAATGAACTGCGAAAAACATGAAAGCTGTGTTTAACTGTGATATTTACTGATAATTAAGATTAACTTACTTTTTTTATTAAAATAAAACATGATCAGTAAACAAAAATCTCCACATTTTTCCCAAAAAAGAAAAAGAAACTTCAAAACAGTACAGGACTGCTGACTGGATTTTTTTCTTAAAAAATTACCTGTTGCTAACCATAATTTTTTTATATCAACACCATTACATGGCAAGAAAGAACTACATTATGATAATCACCATGCCCACTTGGCATGGATGGCAGAGAGAAAAAAAAGTCAATCTGTTAGTGTGCAGGGTCATTTGAATTTATATGGGGTGGCATAAAAATAAATCTGCTCCTTAATAATGAAAGGGAAACCAATGCTTCATTCCCTCTCCTTGGAGGTCATTCCTGCACCTGTGCTGAAGGAGACAACTTCTCCCCGACCATCAGACTTTAGGAGCAGACCAACCATTGCCTGCTGAGGTCAGGAAAAGATCAAAAGCAACTCCTCTCTGTCTCAAAGGTTCCCTTCATACATCCAGACATCCACCTCCAGGCGATAAGTCTCCTCTGTACACACTGGGTGCAGCCGTTCAGTGGACATGGTCAACAACTCTCGTCCGTCTCGTCCATGTGGCCCGTTGCAGAGAGCGAGGCAGATGTCCTAGATCGAGCACTAGAAAACAGGCAGCTTCATGGAGGTCAAAGTGCAGGAGTTGATGTCCTCTGTGTGTGAGGCTCTGTGCAGGGAGGGCTCGGAGGCACTCCGGTTGATTTTGGGAAGAGCGTGCTGGAGCAACTCGATAGACGACAAAATCTGCACAAGCCAACAAAGAAGCCAAATATGGTGACAGGTTAGAGGAAGACAGAAGACTATAAATACACACAGTATTGTGCTTCTCTACACACAGTGATAACATAAACACACAAAAAAATGCTATCAAATATTACAGATGCCGGTCCATTAAATATTACTTTGTCCCTTTAAGTGCCAAATGCGTTCCAAATCAATTCCACATGCCCATGAGGAATGCACTCAGCTCTGACCCCTAAATTCTTTCACGTAATTAGCATTGAAATCTTAGCTTCTTATCAGCCTGTAGTGGTTCTAGGGGCATGTTACTCACTGACGCTGCACTGCTGACAGGTAGAAACACTGACAGACATTTAACACACATTTACACAGGTTATTTTGACACTTCTTAAATTCTGCTTTGAGACAGCACAATTTCTAATTTGGTTCATGTAAATGAGAATGACTGACATTTCTGATTCTCTGGTGTGCCTAGAATTCTTTGTACCTGGTTTCATTTAGCATTTAATGATCCCTCATTGTAGTAATTTTGAAATCTAAAATCAGCAATGAAGCGCATTTACTGGATTTCTCACTGCATGTCACCACTGTAGCACCTGATTTACATAAGGATGAATGAGCAAGTATTAGGCAACCAAGCCCACCTGTGGAAAGAGGGGTCTTTCATCCTTGGACTTTTTGATGCAATCAGCAACAAGCCTCTTCATGGCTTTGGGGCAGCTCTTGTACAGCTTGGTGAGGTCTGGAGACAGGTAACCCCTGCCCACCATGAAAATGATCTGAGTAGAGAGAAACAGTGCCAAAACTGTTCAATTTAAATTTATTTCACAGTTTATCTCTGCTGCTCTGCTGCACTTATTCACCCACTTAAACTCTATTCAACATGGTGCTGCTTTCAGGCTAAACAAAGAATAGTGTCCATTGTGCCACTGTGGAAAAGGCAGAGTACGTGAGCAGCAGAACACTGCACAACAATGACCATTAACGATAAGTACACACAAGCAGGTTTTGCGTACAGGCCAGGAAATGAGAAATGAAACATGAAAGTGCCACAATGATGTCAACACAGCATAGGGCAGCACAGCACACCAACACCCAGGAGTCGTAGGGAGAAACAGTCCACTCTGGTCCAATCCCGTTCTGCACAGCCCCATCCCATCCCATCCCATTCCATCTCGTGGTTGGGGTATAGGGAGAAGATTAAATTACAGGCCTAAATTTAGGTTAGTGGCTCCAGGGCAATTGCTCCAGTGAGACGGGAAGCTCAGGGACCAGGCAAGGAAAACATCCAGGACCAGGATGGGGACAGTGTTCCCCTAACCAGCCTGGACTGGGCATATGCATAATGTGTGGTGCTGAAGGAACTGCTGTATATTTACATTAAGACTACATGCCTTCTTGACTGATAGCATGCAATGCCAATTCAGGTATGGGTGAAACATGATTTGAGTTAGTGCAACTCATTAAAAGGTCAAAGATTCTCTTGTCACATTGAAGAAATTCAATTTTGGAAACACAAAACCCAATGTAGGGTCCTGGCAGGGCTTTCAGACTTGTACTACGGCAACCAAGCTCCTTTTGTCTTACCTGATCTCTGTTAGCAATCTGCGAATAAGGGAGCTCGCCCGTCATCAGTTCATACAGGACCATCCCATAGGAATACACATCTGACTGGAAACTGTATGGATTGTTGTCCTCCATTCTGATTACTTCAGGGGCCTAAACAGAGAGAGAGAAACGATGATGAAGTCAATGATCATTACATTACATTTAGCAAAAGCAATCCAAAACGACTTACAAAGAGAGGACATAAACAATAGCATACATAGTGTACAGTGTTCGCAGGCAAAGAATAGAATAGATAAGTACTAGTGCAAACAGTTACATACGCAAAGGTCTAATATACAGATGTCTGAATACAGGGTAATATTGCACATTGGTTATACAAGTTATTGCACAGATTATCTTTGATCAAATCACAAAGCCAAATGCATTCTTTTTCCACCTAAAATATCACTTACTGTGGATAGTAATGATTAGTGTGTGGAGAAAAACTAAACATTCTTAATCAAACTGACAATGTGCTAACATATGGTTGTGGCAGGTTTTAGGAGAAAAGCCAGCCTACTGAGGCATCTTACAAGATCTATGTACTCTCATTTAATCAGGTCTAGTCCAGTTGCCAGTGTATTTATATTGTCTAAGACAAATGCACTTGTCACTTACCATCCACAATATAGATCCTGAAGGCTGTTCCACCTGATGGGATCCGCTCCACCGTGCTTTCACAGTGGCTAAGCCAAAGTCTCCAATCTTCACTGTCAAGCCCTCATGCAAAAAGATGTCTGAATATCCGCTGTTAAGGTCCCAGCCAATAAAAACAAATGTTTGCAGGTTTTGTGCAAAACTCGGTGGGGAGTCAGTGTTTGTACAACACTTTCTCAGAAAGGATACTGTTAGACTTCATGTCACGATGGATGATGTTCTTTGCATGTAAATAGCTAAAAAAAAACAAGAGTGAAGACATTATTACAAAATGGTTCTCCCATGTGTTAAGCCAAAAAATATAATAAACTTATCATGCGCCACCTTCCGAACCAAAAGCCTTAATGCAACAGTAACAAAAAATGCAACAAAATTAAAAAAAAAAGGTGCAGTTTGACAACTCTGTTAAGGGCAGGTTTCAGTTCATATTGCCTTACTCCATGCCCTGAGCAGTTTGCCTAGCAATATCAATGAGCTGGAACATCTGGAAGTTGGTCTCGAGCACATGGAGGTGCTTGTAGAGGCTGCTCCCCTCGCACCACTGTGTCACAATGGCCAGGTTGTCTTTTGTCATGTACCCCATAAACAACAGGATGTTGACATGTCTGGTCTTCCTAAAGCCAGATAAAAAAGACAAAATAAAATCAACACTGAAAGATGTGTATATTATTACTACTACTGCTAGAAATAATAATAGTGATCATTATAATAACAAGCAGATAATATGATGAAATGGCCTGAATATATCTAAGCAGTGCCTTTCATTCATCAATAATGTCTACAGTGATATTCACGCTATCTGAGAAAATAGAGCCTTACCTCAACACTGCAACTTCATTACGGAAAGCCTGGAACTGCTCCGGTGTAGGATCAGTCACTTTTAAAATCTTTACAGCAACATCACCTGAGGGGGGAAAAAAGACAACAAGACATACATTAGACATGAACCTACACACTTTGAAATACGCAGTACCCACACACCAAGACCCAACACACACACACACACACACACACACACACACACACCACACACACACACACACACACACACACACACACACACACACACACACACACACACCACACACACACACACACACACACACACACACACGCACACGCACACAAAAGCAGGCAAAAAATTACCATGCCATTTCCCTTTGTACACAGTTCCAAAGGAGCCTGAACCAATTCGTGAGTGAAGCATGACTTCACTGGCCTCAATCTCCCAGTAGTAGCTGGAGTCTCTCTTGTCCCGTGGCCGCTGCAAACAACAACAAACATCAAGCATCATTTAAAAACCCATAAACAACATTGACATCAAGAAACACTGTTATATGCCGTATAATGTGATATATAGCCTACTGTTAATATAAAGTTTGTCCTTACAATCTTGATTTTCTCCTGAGAACCAAAGGATCCTGCCCTTTCTTTGTGTGAGGGGGCTGGTGGTTTGGACTGAGACCATCCAGTTGGGCTCTGACTTGGAGAGCTTCCACCTTCAAAGATAAAATTCCCAATAAAATCATGATGCCTTTAGAACACCATAAGCACACCTGTGATAATAATATTTCTCTGGATCAACATTGTTAAGACCTACCTGAGCTATGACCTTGCATTGCATCCTAGAAAGAGAAGAGATTTCAAGGTTGCATGAAATCAATAGTTTTTGAATCCTATTACTTAATTTAAACTGTGTACCACTCTCTCAGACGCAAACACAAAAAAAATCTTGTGGAGGTGAGCAATACCTACTCTTCTCCTCAGGCAAAATCGGCGGCACCAGGAACTAGGTGATGTATTCAGGCAATCTAGCTACTCGACATCATGACACAACAACCAGGTACAGACAAGGGAAAGAAAGGAAATGTGGACAGATGAAAGGGGAGGAAAGAAGACACTAAAAGTGGAAAAGGAAAGAGAGATGAATAAAAAAAATAGGTAAAATCTATGTATACAACGATGTGTAGTTAAAGTACGGATTAATCTAATTTTAGGGTAGAAAAGGTGAAAAACACAAGAACTGGAAACATGCTGACTGAATAGACTGGGAATCCAAAAAGTAGGAAAACAGAAAAAGGAAAATAGGACAGAGTTATGCATTTATTATTGTTAGCGTGTATGGCCCAAAGCTTGGGCACACAGAATCATGCCCAATGGTTGTAGCACAAAAATGCTTTAAGAACGTATAATATCCCCAGCGAATTAAATTTCATTTTTATTTATACAGCGCCTTGTACTATAGTATTGTCTCATGGTGCTTTACAGAAGGAGCACCCAAGAGAGACAGGGGCAAGGAAAAACTTCCTTATGTTTAGTTAGTCTAGGAAGAAACCTAAATGAATCATTGTCAAGGGTGGTTGTCTAAACTTTGGTAGAGAAAAAAGGGGGCGTATTGGAATCCACTATCTTGTGCTGTTACCTCAATCATGCTGCTGTCGATGGGCAGGGTGGTGCTGACCATGTGGACATTTGGGGTGGACGTGGACCTCTGGCGCTGAGACAAGGCTGACCCGGAGGTAGGGTAAGGAGCGGGGTAGTTAAAGGCGTGAGGCGTTGAGTGTCTGTGCAATGAGCTGAAAGACACAAGATACATACACACACACACACACACACAAATATAAACAATATGAGCAAGACCTTTCAAGTGCAGTTAATATGCTGACGATAGAGCCACAACCAACAGCGTTTCCATGAAACTGACACTAGAGTTTCACATCTTGTGTGAAACTTTTCACAAGTAAAAGTGTAAAAAACCTGTGACACCCAGGGCCCAGTTTTTCAACAACAGTTTAAATTCAGATCAAAGGGATCCAGGTTTGGAAATCCCATGTTTTGCTATGTGGAATCAAGGATAATGTTTGACCAACTGGGCTGTGATCACAGATAGCAAAAAAATTGGATTTCCAAATCCGGATCATTTTGATCCAGATTAAACTGTTTTGAAAAACTGTGACAGCCTAAATGTGTCTGTGAGATTCAAGAGGTCCACCACAAGCCAAACACAAGTCCTAAAGACACACAAATGTGAGGAGGATGCTCTGCTTGTTATGCGCATTTTGCTCTGCCTCCCTGCACATGGGACGATGCAAATATACACTGCACTGTGAAGCACAGAGTCACAGGGGGAGAGAACTTGCTGTCTCATGCATAAGAGACGGATGTGCTTGAGGCCCTTGTCTCAGTAGCTTCCTTATCTCTTTGTGGCCTCAGAAAAGGAGACTTGCACCATGCATAGCTCTGCAAACAGTGCTGAAACCCATTGTTACACAAACACATCGAAGAGAAACTCTGCACACAGCCTCTTGTGCACACACTCAAAAACACATACAGGCCTGCCCGTACACACACACACGCGCACGCATGCACGCACGCACGCACGCACACACACGCGCACACACACGCGCACGCACACATGCCCGCACACACACACGCACGCACATGTGATAAATCCTTTATTTCTGGCAAAGAAGTGGATTTCCAATGGCATAATAGTCATCGTTGTGCACTAAGGGAAATAATCCTTTCTGAATACTACTTTGGCAGAACTACTCTTAAACTGTTGAAGTGTGGAAGGAACAAAACGTTCTTTTCATGCAGAGCTTTTAACAGTTCCACGGACTGGTTCGACTTAACCAAACTGCCGATGTAATCAAAACAGGTATTGTTTCATTTCAGAAACAAACACTAATATGCTTTGCAACTTCTTAAATATTTTAGGTTTCATTAGTATAACAAATCATGTATTTTTTCCAGTCATGGAGTAATTTTTTGATCAGTTAAGTGATAAGTTGGTGTCACTTGTCCCAAAGCGCTACACTTTGCCATAAAACATCTTCACAGAGTGCAATTCACTTGAATATTGAAGCCCTTCAGATTGATGTTTTATCACTAAAGTGATAAGGCCCCATTCACTAAAAGCAAGAACCAGCCAGTGGCAAGACTGTAATTTTAGAGAGAAATTCTAGAGTAAACTCATGTCCAATGATACCCTGCCAAGTCATTCTATAGTAATTAGAGGGTTCTGTAGTTTTATGGGGAAACAAGAGGCCATTTTAACAGAAGACGTGCTGGAAGATTAGGAAAGAAAACACAAGCTCACCCGCTAGGCACTCTTGTGATGGACTCCCTCATTCGACGAGACGACAGGGGAGGAAATGATGGACCGCCACTTTCACCTGGTGTCGGGAACAACCTAATAAACACAAAACAGTGTTTCGTCAACTCTGCAGCCTGCCAACTGCAACACATATACAAATTGATATAGACTACAGAAGGGATATTATGCCCCATTGAGCCTTGAGAAATTCACATTGTAATTATGAAAACTGTTTCCTGTTCAGATTATGAATTTGTTTGTGAACCAACAGAGATTTGGCCACAATCACAAACTGAAGGCTCAGTTTACTATCCGAAAAACCATCCACATGTAAGTCAACATAATGCACAGTGGCATGTCCAGCTCCTATTCCTATGACTTATGACTTTAGAAAGTCAAGTTGAAAAGCAAAAAGGCCTTTGCAGATGTTTTCCATGTTAGGATAGGATGGAGGTCGAAACTAACAGCAGTTGCCTGATGTTACTCCAGTCCACACACATCGTCGGCACTTTGGTGCTGCAGTGCTCATGGAATTTGTAGCCACACGTCTGGCAGCGGAAGCCATGTAGAAGGAACTTCTGGCATATGTCACAGAAAGCCAACTTCAAAAATGTTTTCCGAACCTGAGAAATGAAAAAGGCAGGGAAATCAAATGGAGCCAACGTCTCCACTTTTCCAGTGCTGCTGGGTAAATAAGAAGAGACTGTTTGGATGGAGAGGACTTGACATGGGAGAAACTCACAAAGTTGTGTGTCGTAAGAGGAACATGATCCAAAACCTCCACCAGCAGTTCCTCACCAATGAGTGAGTTGGAGTCTGTGTTCCAATCCATGCGAGTCTTTATACTTCACAACACACACAAAAACATTTATTTGTGTTTACACCTCAGGCATCATAAACAACTTTAAACCTACTGATTATCTAGATTAATAGCATGTGCCTGTGCTGATACCAACACACAGACAAAAACAAAAGAGTGGCCTAAAGAGTGGCAGTAAGAGTGGCCTAAAGGTACACCAAAGCATGTCCAGAAATGGGATATATTCTCATACTAGATTAACTTTTAATCTGCTAATCTACTAATACCTGCCAATTATTTACAGCACCTTACGCGAGTCAATGGAAAGTGTTTACCTCCTTTGACCAGGATGGAGCCTATAGACAGCACAGCATTCTGGTTGAAGCCCCCGAACCTTCAGGGCCTTAATAAGGCAGCTATGCAAAGTCATGCCAGGACGTACATTCACCTTCAAACACACAAAACATACCACATTTTATTTAAACACACACACACATTATTCTGTCAAAGTTAAGGCTTCATTGTTTGAACATTGTTTGAGATACAGCCATTGTTTTGACTTACTACGGTGCGTTGCTGGTTGGGGAGGTAGACTCGGATTGTGCTGCTGGTCTTGGAGTCAGCAATTTTGCTGTCATCTGATGAGCGACGTTGATATGGAAAACCTTGGACCACCGTGGGAGAGGTACAAGGACCCTCAAATGCGGAGTCTTTTCCTCCAAGTCCATTGCTAAGGGTCCTCCAAGCTCCTTGTAGGTGCTCCATTGATATATTACTATTAGCCTGTAAAAGCAAAGCAACATACAGAAATGACACCAGTGACATGCATTAGGCTACATTATATAAGACTTACATGTAGCCTAACATAATCCTCCGTATCATATCAGTATAGATTCGTGATTAAGAAGAGTATACGGTACATTTTCTTTGCCTGTATATCATCATATGGATACTAAAACAAATAAAAAGGTGTTTTTGATTACATAAGCAGTTGTTCTCTGCAATCAGTAGGCCTAAACTATGCAGTCTAGAGTCATGCGTAAGACTATATATACCAAGATTCTATTTCCCATATTTCAACATGACAACTTTCACTGCGGTTATACACAGGCCTACAGTTTGTAGGCTACTGTTAGGCTTCGTAGATTTCGTGACTATACTTTGAAAAGTAATATTCAAGAAAATAAAAAGACAACAATGCCATATAAGAAAGAACAACCCAACTCTACAAAGTAACAAAGCACTAATTTAGCCTACTACAGCGTTCCGGAACCAGCACGAGCATTAAAGCACGAGAGCGTAAAAATACGTTAGGCTACAGAACAAAACACGGTTCCTCATGTTTATCGATCAGCAATTACACTGTAAACATTAGCAAGCACAAAGGGGCTAACGTTAGTAGTAAACGCCGAGCGATTAAGCGTCACTTGTGTTAGAATCTGTTCGAAACGACAATAGCATAACCCACCTAACATATCTGATTTTTTACAAATTTTCCACTGGAAACATGAAAACTAGGTCAAAGGACACCATCCTTAGAAGTTTTTACTTTTAAATTAAGTTTGAGATATTACAAACACCTCTTGGCGCGTCACAGCTGCCTATTTGATCGTCTGTCTGCAATTTGAACAATGAAACACTGTTGCGGACTGTTGACAGTGAGTGTTCTAAGGCCCTTTTTCGTACGACCCAAACTCCTACATCACTCCAAACAATACAATCCAACTTTTTTAAAACCACGACCAGGAAAAGATTTTCTGTCCACGACAACCATGTCACGAAACACTGAAAAAGAACATGCATAGCAGAACAAAGTAACTTTAAGGACATAGGCAACTTCTGTCAATGAACACTTACCAAGCAAGGCTGAAAACTTCAGCTCCGCCATAACTTGAAGAAAAAGTGGAGACGCGATGACATCATCATATTGGCTAATTCGAACAGGCCTTTGCGGACAGGGGATAGCGGACTGATCACTGCCGATGAACTCTGACGACGTTTTCTTCAAAAATATTTACAAGCGTAATAAATAGCACTATTAACACAATGTCAGGAACCATTTGTGATTACGCTTGATGACAGCCTAATCCTTCTTTCCATATGCTTTCCACTGGTCACGTTGAGAGTTAAAGAAAAAAGAAAAAACTAACATCTTCGAGGAGTCACATGCAAGGCTGCTAAAATACTCCCTAACTGTCTGACATATTTAGAAATAAAAAGAAAAGTCAGTTCTTCGTATATTTCCATTCCTGTGTTTGTTTATCTGTGCGAGTGCTGCGAGTCTTTTGAATGTGCAGCGAATGAGGTCTGAGAGTTCCAGCGGCCGTCTGACGCCATTGATTGAAATTGGACCCCCAGTCGCTCCGACAGAGAATTGCGTTGTGACCAATGACATAAGCAGAGATGGTGGAAGCCTCAGTCATTACGTGGTTATTGTTAATAAAGGTGACACAGTCAGTATTTTCAGATGGAACAATCTATTGCCATAATTGGAGACTGTCTCCAATAAACAGTGCACTATAACTTCCCCCCAGTTCCCACAATTTACTACTGGCAATCAGCATTCCAGTGAAATGTGCATAATACTCCCACTTGTTACTTGCTACATTTTCTAACAAAATAAGCAATGCATCAGACTGAATGGTGTTAAACAGACCTACCATAAATAGGCTACTCCAAAGACAAAAACACAACACAATGTCATGAACATCAGAGCACAGTTTTCATTGTCTGGTAAAGTTAAGCTCATAAATGTATGATACAGAAACTGTTCTGTAGTCTGGATTTCACACATTTGCTTCTCTGTTTCAGTTGATGCTATGCCTTTTGCAAATCAGGGCGCTCAACAAATATTTAAACTCAAAAAAGAGATCTTACTAGAAAAGCAAGCCGTTTTACAACAATCCTCAGTTCATTACTGAAGCTTTTTTTTACACATTCACTTTTATGAGTGGCCCTTGGTATATTCAGCTAGGTATAGCATGATTTCAGGCTATTTATTTGCTTTAAAAGAGGATCTAACTGTGGTCAGCCTATTTTCCGAATCAGTGAGTCCACAATCAAGAGACTACATGGCAACATGTCTGTCATAGGATATGCGGTTCTAAGCCTGTACTACCAGGTAACATTTTAAACGTCCAAGAATTTCAGCTGAAGTTCATTCTGATTTCTCAAGTATAAATTAACAACCGTCAAATTGTTACTATTAATAAAAACTTCATGTGAAATCTATTTTTGTAGGTCTCTTTGCTAATTAAATTTCCACTTATGTCTTGGAAATATAGGCTACTAAGCTACAAATGTGCGACACATCGCCTACCTTGTAACAGCCACCAAAGGCTGTTTAAAAAATAAAATAAAAAAGGTGATCGTCATAATGTCAAAAAATAGGCGGAACAAAGTTCCTCTTTTATCTGTGATTTGACATTTTATGGAGGTGGTGTCCGTCAGTATTTGTTTGTCATAGGTTAAAGCAAATCTACGTAGGCGAGTCTTCGGTAACCTTTGACTGGTTAGATCTAACGCCACTCTAAAGAGTCATGCGCAAATCGCATGTGGCGCAAAGGGAGAGAGGAGGAGTAAACAGCAGTGAGTCACGTAGCTAGTTAGCCTTCAAAAGGTGAGTATCACATATGTTCTTCTTTATGAGCATAAGCAAAATGTTAATTTTATGTCGCCTGATTCTTCTTTAAAACGATTATGAGTTCGAAATATAATATGCAAGAAATCGAATTTGAAAGGATATCAGATGGCCTTGTGGCCAATGGTGTCTGCGCGGGAAAGCAGTCTTATTAAAATGGAGTTAAGGCATGATCTAATACATTGCAAACAATAATATTTCGGTTATTATTTTTCACGCCCATATTTCGATGGCATCTCGTTGACCTACAACGATGGTTTCTTTTGCCCAAAGTGCGACCAAGAGCCAGTCGCTGTTAGCTTGCTAACATTAGCTAAGTGTCGATGCGGCCCGAATACTCTTTGGTTGGAGGGCCAAGGTGCACATCCCTGTTGATACCATATGGCTAAGCGAGATTTGCTATTGCACGTTTCATCCTCGCAAGCTTGGCTAATGTTGGCTAACGTGCTAACGTTAGTACATCAGCTGAAATGGACATAGCGTAGCTTAGCAATGGTAATTGCCTTTTGATTTATTTTAGTCTGACGTTGATTTTAAATCCTCTGGGCTAATAAGTTCAGAGAATCCGCATTTACGTTGCGCATTATGGGCCAGCATCTACATTAAGTTATCACATGTAGTGCTTTTGGAAGCTCCAGCAACTGGCTAATAGACGTACCTAGCTTCTGTTGTGCCATGTGTCGTGATTTTGGGCCTTGTTAGCTGGCATGCTGCAGATTGCTACACGTGATTATATATTATGAGGAAATTAACTAGCTTGTTGCTACTATTTATACACATTGTAATATTAGTTCATTGTTGCATTGTTGCAGACGATTTTCTACAAAATAAATTGTCGCTGCTGGCTCTTCAGGCTTGTAGGGTTATAACAGCCGCTTTTGGCTAGCTCAAGTTAGCCAACAACTAAGATTTCCTTGTTCTTACGTTAGTTTTTCATTGATTTAATTGATTTCATTGGTGTTCCAAGTTTGCTTAGAAGGAATTACGAGAGTTTTCTGTTCAGTGTATAATAAAAGTTACTTTTACATAATTAACATTTTAGATCTTTTTAATTAGGTAATAAGTCGGCTCCTAAGCATTTACTTTAAATCTTCATTTTGGTAGCCAGCTATGTCATGCCAAGAAGATGGATTGTCGTCAATAGGTAAGGCAGACAGTAGCTAGCAGATTCTATATGCTACATTTGGACTGCTTTCGTCCAGCTGTCTTGCCCACTTGTGTGACTGTGTTGCTGTAGTCTTATTAGCTTAGTTTCAATAGAGATAAATAGAAATTAAACTTGTGTTAAAATGTGTGATGCAAGCGGACTTTTGTTTAATTGTGTTTCCATTTTCACAGAGCATGGAAATGAGCAGCAGTGAGTGCTTTGGTTGTGGCCGCACTGGACACTGGGTGAAGAACTGCCCCAATGCAGGAGGCCGTGGTCGTGGCAGGGGCCGAGGAAGAGGCAAAGGTATGATTTTTGTTTTATACCTGAAAATGTAAGACGGTGTAATGTGCAAAATTGTTCTGTTAACCAAATAATTTATCTTTGTAGACCTTTTCTGCTACCGATGTGGAGAGCAAGGCCACATTGCCAAGGACTGTGAACAGACTGAGGACGGTATGCCACTCGCTCTTTAATAGATAGATATTTTCAAAGTTGCAGTTGGTAATTAAGAATGTAGTGGGTTTCATTGCCACCAGTGTACAAGTCTTTCAGTCTTTAAAGATAATTACTGATCGTGTTCTCCATGTCTGTTCCTACTTTTAGCTTGTTACAACTGCCACAGGAGTGGTCATATTTCCAGGGACTGCAAGGAACCGAGGAAGGAGAGGGAGCAGTGCTGCTACAATTGTGGCAAGGCTGGCCATGTAGCCCGGGACTGTGACCATGCCAATGAGCAGAAGTGCTATTCTTGTGGAGGCTTTGGCCATATCCAGAAGCTGTGTGACAAAGTGAAGTGTTACAGGTGACCGCTAAAGCATTTTGTCTATTGGAAGCTGAGTTTAGTGGAGATTTGTAAATCACTTTAAGGGACATTCATCTGTTTCAGTCCTACCTCAACATTGTGGTTCAGACAGAACTGTAAGCCATTTCATTTCATGTTGCTCTCGGGTAGGGCTAGACCAAATCTAGATATTTATTTTGGCAGTGTGATGGACAGTTAACAATTTTAATGGATTTGTTTTCTGTCTACATGAAAACAAGACCAAACATGTATCACATTATGATTCTTTAAAACAATGTAATATTCTCCATTACGTGAAGCTGGGGTCTTGTGGACTGTATTTCCCAGTCCAAGTCTACATGTACAGATTTTGGTATTCAGACCGCAAAATAAAAAAGAACACCCTGTGGCATGGTAATAAATTTGGTGTTGATGCATGTAGCAGAATAAAATATAAAAAGATTTCAAAATTTCTATTTCAGAATCCTGGACTTGCCAATTTCATAGGTTTATCAAACAGGACTCAGTCCCAAAATATTCAAAGGATGAGATTTGATTGCATTAAAATAGGAGGGCACATGGAACTTGAATGACCACAGAGGAAGCACTCATCGCTGTTTTGTAATTTAGACATGTCACTTTGTCTAATGACTGCAAATAGGTTACTGTAGCTCCAGAAAAAATGCATAGCGTGTTATAGCTGTATGTGGATGTGACAAGTTCCATTGAATTTTCCTATTTTGAGTTGCTCCTTCTCTGCATTGCCTGACAACCATTCCACTAGAAGATTTGTATTTCTTGGCATAAGAATGATTGTTGACTAAATCATGATCAGATGACTAAATCATTGCACTTCTCAGTGTTGTATCTATTTTAAAACTGTATCTGGTATCTGTAATGTAACTGTTCCTTTTAGAACAGTAGGAAGCCCTACAAGACCTGTTTAACAACAGCAACATAGTATTACTAGATGTTTAAAGAAATGTGCTGTGTTTTACAGATGTGGTGAGATCGGTCACGTTGCTGTGCAGTGCAGCAAGGCCAGTGAGGTGAACTGCTACAACTGTGGCAAGACTGGCCACCTGGCGAAAGAGTGCCCTATCGAAGCCACCGCATAAACGGTTACCTCTGATGCCCCTCCTTTTTTTCTGATTGATGGTTGGTTGTATTATTTTTCTCTGAATCCTCTTCATTGGCCAAAGGTTGGCAAAACAGAGGCTAGTCCCAGGCCAGTGAGCTTCTTGACATGTACGAAAGAAGCAAGGGGTGAAAAAAAAAAAATCTTTCTGCATTCAGTACAAAAAAAATGTTTGTTTAGTTTGGTAGAGGTGTTCTGTATAATGCTTTGTTAAAGATCCCCCTTCAACACCACTGGTGAACAGAGATCAGTGTCATGGGACAAAAAGTGCTATGTTGGTCGTCTGCGCTCAGAGACGACGTGTGCCTCAGCAAGATGAACTGGAAGTTAAGGAAGCCAGTACTTCCAAGTTTTTTTTTTTTTGTTTTGTCAGTGGGGACATGAGTTGGCTTATAAATTTTTTTCCAATACATCTTAATCTGGGCCCACCAAGCAGTATGCAGTGATGCGGGCATGAAACATAACATACTA
This sequence comes from Tenualosa ilisha, assembly GCA_015244755.2. Classification (NCBI taxonomy): domain Eukaryota; kingdom Metazoa; phylum Chordata; class Actinopteri; order Clupeiformes; family Clupeidae; genus Tenualosa; species Tenualosa ilisha. Next base: position 2,233,439 of record PYXC01000315.1, read on the forward strand.
ATAATGGAAACATTTTTGAAATATTAAGATCTTAAGTTCTTTTATAAAGATCATCTTGTTTGCAGTTTAGCAGACCTTTTGGTTGTGAAGCACTCAAGGTTGAACTTTCTAAAAAGCCAATTTTTGAAATGTCTGCCTTGGGGGGAGGGGGGGGAGAAAAAACCTCAAGAATCACAGAATGACTCGTGAAATTCGCAGTTATTTGCAAAAGGAGAATGTTTTCACAGAAATCAAATATTATTTTTGTACAATATCACTAAGACTACTGTAAAAAATATCATTTGCTTGTACTCAGTTTTTAAGTCGGAAGGAAAATGCAGTTGAAGTCCTAGAACATAGATATGTAATTTTAAACTATCAATAAACCTGGAGGAGGTTGGAGGGTAAACAAAAATGTGTTTGTGTTGTCTTATTCATTTTCATTTGTTTCATGCGTTAACATTTGGTAGAGATTTCCACAGGGTCTTAAATGAAAAAATATGATTTTAAGGCCTTAAAAAGTCTTGTTATGAAATATTTTGTGGTATTTCTAAAATATATTTAGTTTTTGCCATAATTTGATTATTAGGCTACTCCAGATGCACCAGTGTGGTGCATTCAGTGTGGACCATGCCACACACCCCGCCATGTGAAGTTTAAGTTGCTGAAACCTGCAGAAACAGGACTGTCTGTTCCCCTTAGTCCAAGCTGTTAAAATTCTCTGGCAGCATTGAGAGGCCAGTTCAACAATTCCAGAAATGTGGCAGCACACTTTGTAGCATGAGGAAGGGAGATTGTGTCCCCTCTTGCCTATAGGCTTCTGTTTCGAAGACGGTTAGCTCTGTTGGCATTTGCCGGGTAAATATAGAGTGTCCATAAAAAGCTCTTTTGCCAATGGCCACTGGTCATCAGATTTGGAATAGGTAAAATTTGGTGTCAAATGGTTGATTTTCCTTTTTCCTCTGATATAATTTAATAATTGCTCACTCAGAGGCTTATTTTGCTACTGGCCACCATTTCAGTATTGCACAATTGTCAAGCCCTGGTCAACTGCCCATAACCAGGCTTCTGAACTGGGGATTATGTTATTAAGAATGATCAATTAGTGGGGTCAGAGGTGATGTACAATAAATATTCTTTTCTATATAATATATTGATTATTAAGATGTTGGGTAAAGGAGGAGATAAAGGGTATGTCCAATTTAAAACAAAAGGAAAGTCTTGGCTGTGCTGTTGAAGGAAACGTGGGTTAACCAAGATTGAAAGAGCCAGCTGATCAGCATGCAGCCTGTGGTGGTGACGCTGAGCTGCCACATGTTGTGACAGATGCTTCAAGAGCAGCTGCTACCATGCTTGAATCACACTCCAGCAAGACCAGATTTCATTTCTTTGCCATCAAGGTGGTTCGTCTTACACACTTAAAATCTTCTGCCCCAAATGCAAGGTCACAACATAAGCAATCTGAAAGGCAACCTGAGGGTGAAACCTTGCTGCAGTTAAACCCCTTACATCGCCTTCAGTCATTCCTGTCATTAAAAAGGAATTCAGATTTATATGCTCCACACTGGGCTGGCATTCTGAATACCTGTACTGAGCACATAGCACCTGGGGTACAACACACAGTTCATTTATGATAGATAGTGGCTTGTTCCTATTTCTTGAATGACCAGCAGGTGGCGTACACTATTTAAGGCATTTGGCATCAGTCATCTGTCCATGTTAATGGCCTTAGCCTTTATAGAGGTGCATGGAGCATTTTACTAAAATACAAATAATGGAAATGAAATGATATGCAGGTCCATTTAAATGTGCTCAGGAACTGTGATATGGCCTAATGACTCTGTAAGGACATACTGTATGTGAGCAAAAGGTACTTCAAGACTTTAATACTTAAAGATAATGCTATGTTTTTACAATTTCAAAATGACAAAAAGATTTTTTGCCCATTGCGCTTAAATATGTTAACCTTAACAGACCACTGCAGTTACTGTTTATCTGAAATGGCATCAGGCGAGCATTGTGAACTGAATGAAGAACATGGTTGCCCTCTCCTAATCTTCTGCCTTTTAGAAATTAGAACTTCAGACTGCCAGGCAGCTGCTCAAAGGAGCCTGGGCAGCTGGGGTTTGGGAGAAGCTTTGATGAGTGAGGGCATTTATATAGCTTTCATTTGTCCATTACCTGGGCTTTCCTAATGATAGCAACCAAACCAGTTGTAACTTATGTCTAAGAACTTGGTATTTGAGTCTGAGAGCTCAAATCTCTTGGGCTCACTCAAACATGGTAAATCACGATGGTATATTTCCTAGTTACTTAAAGTTTTCTTAGTATCATTCTTTCTTTAGAAGATCTTATTTGCCAATTTTAATTCAGATGAAAGCAAGAATAAATCTATGAACAGATATTTTTTCATACAGTTTTTGTTCATTTGGAGTCATTTTCTATGGGTCCTGAGAGCAGGAACCTCTGTTACAATTCATAAGTCATTATAATTGTTTTTTAAAGGTACCCTTTGCAAGTGGGGGGATTTTTTAAACTACAGAGCTCCCCCTACAGTTGCATTTTTTGTCATTTACACCAACATCTTCAGTTCTCTCCAGCACATGTGGATTTGTTTTTGTGTTTTTGTGAGGATAGAAAGTGATGATCATTTTTGAAGTGACCGGTATGTTGACTGACAAGGTAATGAACACCAGTTCATAGGGCTCATTCATCAGTTACTTCCATTTTCATTTTTCAGCAAGGTGCCAATGGCATGTATAGCTTTTGCAGAGAGACTAGGGGGAGCAGAGAGGCTTTTTTTGCCCTGTAAGGAGTCATTGAACCATCACAGTGACTTTGAAGCTATTCAAATTAAGTTAAAATTCTTGCACAGTGTACCTTTAAAAAGTCCATGCAATTTTTAGTGCAAAAACGATCAATTATTTAAAATATTAAGCCTATGTCTTAAAATCATCAAGTTAGGTCCATGATATTACTGTAACAGCAGTAGCCTATGTAACATGATTTGTCATACTTCTTTGATTTTTATATTGTGTTTCTTGTGTAAAACATCAATTATTTGTGGGAGTATTTCCATATTAAGTAAAGGCTGCTCCAACTCGTCCACCATAAAAGCTGAAGAGCTTGCCGTGTCTGGTCTCTGTATCCTCATCCTATGTTTTGGTTTGCGGGACCTGAGTGATTCTGCCTCAAAGCCAGCATGCTTCTCATAAATCCCAAGAATGTATGTCGAGTCCTTTGCCAACTTAATGCTCCAGAACAGTAACACAATCAGAGTACAGAACATCAATCCCAAAATTATGTTATAAAGACCACCGGGACATCTGTGGTCTTTACTACAGGAGGAGAAGTGAGAGTCGTCTAATTCAATGATGGCTTTGTTGGCAAGGTCATCCGGGCTGGCACAGGCAGGCATTGTGTGCACCAGTGCTCTGTTCCTCTGTAGCCATGTATGCAGATACTGGATCCTACAGTCACAGTGAAAGCGGTTCCCCGATAAGTACACCATCCTCAGGCTCTGCAGTGTGTCAAAGTACCCGACAGGAATGCTCGTCAGGAGATTCTTCTCCAGATGAAGTTCCTCAGTGCTTGCAGGCACATGTGGAACCCCTCGGAGTTTCTGGGAGCTGCAGTTCACCTTCAACTGTGAGGTGTGGAGCGAGGAACACTGACACAGGCCGGCAACGAGTCTAGGACCAGACAGCTCCAGGAGGACGAGGAGCACTATCCCCACACCAGCGAGCATCCTGTGCACATGAAACAAATTCAAGAAAATATGTATGTGAAGGTGTGAAGTGTATGAACACAATGGCAAACTGTGATGTGTAGCACATGGAGAGTGTATGATTTGTAATGTATATCTAGTGTAGATGTGAATCACTGTGAAGTTCTGAAACAAAAGGACTAGACAGCTACAGTTCCTGTTTCCATTTTACTTTAGGTAATTCTGTGTCATACTGTGTTCCTTTTCAATAATATTATATATCTGTTACCTCTGCACTACTGTCATGAATTTGATGAACCAACCTTGTGGTGGACAGATTTATACTATACAAATTGCACATATGTAAAAAAGTATACTGATAAATTGTTTATAAAAATAGAAAATGTCTGCATGAAATAAATAAAACAAAATTGCAATTGCAGCAGCATAAGCAAATTCAAGGGTTATAATATCTTAATTAAACAACTCTGGGGACTCAACAGCAACTGGCGGAACATGGATTTCATTTGGCAACCCATCATTTGGTTGTCAGGATCAGAACCAAATCAATTCCAGGGCTGTCTGATCTTCATACACTTGACTGGTCAACACTTCACGTGAGTCTATAGTCTGAGAGCAAACTGCATGCTGTTGATTCTCCTCTGTCAGTGTGCCATTTAGTACTAGATTAACATGTAAAACACCTGAGAGACAGTTAGGTGTGCAAATACAGCTTACCTTTCAGTTGGAAAATAATGCAAAGATGATCCTCCCCTTTCACACTCATCCTTCTTGGTTACTTCAAAGAATAGTGATAGAAACTGCTCTCAAGTTCAAGGCGCAAAGTTGATTATTCAATGCCAGCACCTTGCATGTTTTCAGGGCTACTCAGCCTACCCACACCCTTCATTGATGGCAGTTGGATGATGGAGGCTCACTACTGGTCACATGACGTAGGGGAGCCCCCCTCTGCTGGAGTGTGATAAGGGTATCATCTGCTACAGGCCCTTATGAAAGTGCTCTGGTATGGGGAAGCCTTCATACTGACGTCTATGTGCGTATGGGCAGTCAGTTGCTTCACGTTAGGGCTGTCTGTTTGCTGAAGGTGTCTTTCAGTGTAACTTAGTTATCTAATTTGCTACAAGTTACACAATATATTTTCATATATTTTATCAACAATATCTATAACAACAATTTTCTCTACAGTAGCCTAAGTATTTTTACGTTTCTTCATTTAAAACCAACACAAACATTTATTTAAGTCATATATTTGTTTTATTTTTGCGTTCTCAACATTGTCACAGTCGAAGTTTTACATTGATGAGATTTCTTTAACCACTTACAAACAGAATGCATATTACAATGAAAGCACTCATTTTTTCCTCCCTCTGTCCTGTATGTTGAAGATGTGTTGTTTTTTATTTGTTTGTTTGTTTTCGAGCAAGAACAGTATAGCAGCTTGTGGGTAAAGATGAGCGAGGCAGTGATCCCTAGAAACAGTCCGTTTTCCCGAGACGCCATCGGCCTACTGCGATATCATCCAACACAGATGGAAGCAGAGACAGGTTAGATTTTTGTTTCTCTCTCTTCAGAGAAGACAGGAATGCACTCTTGATATGACTGTGTACATAATGTAATGCTTGTTGATATATTTATATATATATATATATATGTATTTACTGTATATCTATATACATAATATTTACAAGCAGACTTTTCCCATTTGGTCCCCTGGGCCATACGGTTATACCACTCTGCATTCCCCCAGATCCGTATAAGATATGTCTAGTCCTCTCTGTTCAATTATTTACACCACAAGACCCCTTAACCCACACCCTACAATGAGGCTCGAGCCAAGGGGGGCATTTTTTACCCTATGGATATGTAGCTATGTGAACTGCATGCCAATCTTCAATAACAAAGCATTTCAAAAATGGAACACCACTTGAAGTATTAAAAAAGAAAAGAATAAAAGGGAAGGGGGGAAAGTCTTTAACAGGCAGAGTTAGTCTGCTCACAGTGAATCAAGAACAGGATGCATTGATTACATGCAGTGCTTTGTTGGGGCGAGATGGCCACTGGCATTAACTAGAACAACACATCATAGACTTACATGACTCGTGATTTTCCTTCCTTTTTATACATCACCATCATTTATGATCATAAAAAAGAACTCAGAATTTATAAAAAAAAGACATTCAATTGATAATTCCCCAAAGAGAGAAAACTTCCATACCTTCTACCACTTCCTGTTACTGTGATGTTTAATTGATATAGCCATGAAATTCATGTATTGTGGAGATGTTTAACATTTTTGCAAACTTGGTAATGAAACCAGCATACCCTGACTGAACATGAACTGTTCCTTGTAAACTTCCATGCAAACTGCCTAGCCCTGTGAGCTCTTTATTGTTGTTGATATATATATATATTTCTCAGGATAATTATTGTTGGCGTTCTGCTTCCCCACCCATTATATACTGTGTCTATGTTCACAGAATGAAAATAAAGATATATTGTGTGCTTATATTGAGTGTAATAAAATTCCACCCTTCCTTGAACTGTACTGTGTGCAAATGGACACGCTGCTTTACCTGAATGACGTGATCATTCACTTGTGGAGCAACTCATGATAAATCCCATATAGCTCAACACTATGAGGAAAAGTGCCAGACTTCTTTTTTTTTTAAGATGATTGCACTTAGTTGCTATGGTAACACTGATTTATTTTAACAAAAATAAATAAAAACACCAACAATGGCCTCACATCAATAACAAACAACATGCACTTATCACTTTTTTGACATTCTGTTCTCTCAGAAATGACGAACTGTATGTTAAGCCACAAAGAGGGCTATGAAGATAACACAATGAAACAAAACAGAAACAAATACAATGGAGGAGCACTTCCAATAATAACTTGTTCAGAGAGTTCCAATATGAAATCAAAATAAACATATTGCACATGAGCTGATAAAAAATTAACAATAATTCATAGAAAATAACTAAGAATTAATTTCAGTCACTGGCCCAGTAAGAATTTTGTGCATGGTAGAAAATAGAAAAAAAGAAACATTCATATTTATTATTAAATATTTATCCAAAATATTTAATATTAAATACAAAACATTTTTTCACCTATCATTAACAACTAAAATACAAAACAAAGCAGAAAATAATATATGTTAAAATCAAGACTGAAGGTACTGCAAAGTTATCGCCAGGGCCCATGTTCTCTAAACGCATGGTAGCGCATAGCATAGCAATCATACAATGCCTTTCAGAAACCAGGCCAAGGCTAAGTGGAGAACACTGACATTCACAGAGCTCCAGTTCCTGTACACACTGATGCACTGCCCTGAATGGTCTCCTTCATCCTCAAACAGCCATACTGAATAATTCTGAAGTATTTTACACCATGTGTAGTACATGTTAGTGCCATAGCAGTCAGAAGTATTGCCAATCTATTATGACTAGTGAGGCTTATTTACTTAAGATCTTCATGAAACAAAATGCTGCACCTGCATGCTTGACTCCCATTTTCAGTCCAAGAAAGGCCTCACGCTTGCTTCTCCTTCTGATATGAATGTCACATTATGTCCAGCTACACCCGTGACCATATAGATTTGACATTACTCTGAGGAAACTCAGCCTTTTTACAGAGTTTATAGAACAATTATAACAATGGTTGCAACTGCAAGTATACTACAAAATACTTTACGCACAATATACTGTACACAAAGCAATCTTGACTAAATAGATAATGCATTAATAGTTGGCACATTTATTTATGATTGCTAAGAGACAACATGTAAAGCTGTCATCCACAGTAAATACAGTACTAGAACAACTACTTTTGTGACTGACTACACTGATGTTAATCTTTTTTTTTGCCTAGTCACTGTGAAATGAAAACATCGCTTTCTCTTGCAATACATTAAATTCCTATAGTGAGTAACATACAAAAAGCACTTTTTAAAAAAATAAATAAATAAACGAAAGCCGCTTCCACAAACTGGTGAGTGTTAGAAGCGTCTGACGACCACGTTCCACTGAAGGTCAACTATGAAACATGGCTGCCACGTTTGTACACGCCTTTCCTACCCGTCCTCCCTCAAGGTGGAGTGCAGGGAAGATGAATGACTATTTGTGGAAAGGAGATGTGAAAAGCAATGGTGTTGGGGGAAGTAGAAAGTAGCTTTGGCTGGGTAGGACGTACTGCAGACACAGGGAAGAAGAGAACAAAACCAAAGAAATCCAACAATGATAATAACACAAGAGCCGGCAGAAGGAGCATCCTTTGGGAGAAGTGAGGCCAGTCAGGTAAGAGTTGAAGTAGCAGTAGGAGTCCTTTTTTTTCGTTTGTTTTTGCTTTTTTGGGAAACCTGCAGATTATGCAGCTGGTAAGAGCTCCCCCTGCTGAACAGGAGGAGCAACTGCACCACAGCTGCAGCTCACAGCGGCGCGGTCACTCACTGTCTGTCTGTCTGTCTGTCTCTGTCTGTCTGTCTGTCTCTGTCTGACGTGTCCATCTGACGTCTGATGCCTGGCACCTGGCACTCAATGCATCCTCGCCTCCAGTCCCAGAGCGTCAGACCACAGTGCTGATGCCGCTGTGTTTGGGTTTGGAGCTGCCGGGCCCCGGGCCCGCAGACGCTCCCTGCTGGCCATGGTGGTGATGGTGGTGATGGTGATGCGATGACGATGACGAGGATGGCATGTGCTGGGAATGCGAGGAGTGAGACGCGTGCTGCCCGTGGCCCGAGTGACCGTGCGAGTGTGAGTGCGCGTGCCCGTGCGAGTGTGTGTGCGCGTGCGAGCCGTATCCCGGGTACTGCGAGGGGGGAGCGTGAGAGGACAAGTGCGTGGAGTGAGACGAGTGCTGGTGGAAGAGTTGGGGGGCCTCCCGCCGGCTGTGGGACGAAGACGAGGGGGGGTGGTAGTGGTGGTGGTGGTGGTAGGGCGGAGGGTTCTGCTCCCCCCTCTGGCTGTAATGTTGGTGGTGTTGGTGGTGCCCGCCGTGCCCGTCCGCCTGCGCCGTGTGGTGCAGGTTAGTCGGATGGGGCGTGTGGGAGATCAGGGTCGGGTGGGATGAGGGTGGCTGAGAAGGAGGAGGAGGAGGAGGAGGGTGGCCCTGCGAGGAGGAAGAGGAGGACGACTTCCCCCGCCGGCTGCCGAAGAGAGACCCCAGTAGGGAGGAGGAGTTGGGGATGGACGGGTGGCCACGGGAGGAGCACTCATGGGTGGTGACCCTCCGGCGGATGTGAGGGCTGCTAATGGTGGACCCCTGTGGGAGGAGAGAGGGAACGAGGATAGACCGGTCAGTGCCACCCGCTAACACTCCTCCAGAGGCGGCTTACTGAAAACACATTGCCTCTGACGGAGGAGGTCATCAGTAGCATTTGCAGAGAGGGATAAAACGTTGCAGAGCATGCAAAAGAGAATACAGTATATTGATCAATGCACTGTTAATCAATTTATGTGACAATGGAATACTGAATGGAAAAGAAATAATATCCACTGTACAAGTAATGGCAAAGATATATGAATAAATCTCTCTGGATTTACAATGTTTGTCAATATGTAAGATGTACATGATCTACAGGAAGTAAAAGGACTCGTACACCCTCAAATTGCAGTGCATGGGTGAGATTACAAGGTGTACAGGTTGGTGACATGTTGGCACATATGACAGCTACAGCATTAGCATTTTCAGAACCTATGAGAGAGGGAGCATGGAACAGGGTGTATGTGCTGAAAGGTCCTTTTATTTCCTGTATGGAGGGGACTGTTTGTTCCTCAGTCTGATGTGTGTGCGTGTGTGTGTGTGTGTGTGTGTGTGTGTGTGTGTGTGTGTGTGTGTGTGTATTTTTCTCTTTTCAATGTCTACAGCTGAATAAAATGCCATAAAAATGGAAGATGGCTTCATTTAACTGTCAGGAAATAAAAATGAAGGCTGATAGTGTGTGTATGTGGTTATGTATGTGTGTGTGTGTATGTGTGTGTGTGCCTGTATGTGGAGAGAAAGCTGTCAGTAAATTAATCTCAGAAGAGGGAAGCCTTCACATGCAGCTCATAAGAGAGCTCCGAGCAAAGAACCGTCATGCAGGCTTTAACGGGCAAAAACTCACAATGTCAGCTCAGCATTCAACTTGGCAGGAGATTGTTATGCTTTTAGATTTTGTGGTATGCACACTTTTTGAAACCTACATGTTGCATCCTTCTGGGTACATGCCTTTGGGTTTCTATGTGCAGACACCTATTATATGGATCATTTGTTTTTGCACAGTCAGAACGCTGGATTGAGGCTGAAGTCGATAGACACTTGGATTTGGATGATTGCTTATTTTTGGGGTGAAATGAAAGGATGAATTCACAGATTGTCCACCTGACAAAAAACGGATGGAATGTGATATAGGAATGACACCTATGAATGGAAAATCTAATGAAATCCATACTTAAGTCCACAGAATAAAGGCCTCAGCTACATTCACCCCAGGATCCCTACCCACCCTAATGTCTACACCTGCTGATAAAGGGGCAGAGTTGATCCTCAATCACCTCAGTGGAAAACCATGAAGAAACAGAGGGACAAAGCAACACTCTTTATAGCACTAACTAATCATGTTGTGTTTTGTTGTATGTGCATAGCCATCGGAAACAGATGAGGGAGAAAAAGAAGGAGGAAGGAGGAGGAGGAGGAGGAAGAGCAGGTAGATTAAACGATCACAGAACACATGAGTGAGTGTATCACAGCAGGTGAGCGTGGTGAACACCAGACATCTGAGACACATCATGGGTCTGTTTGTGTGTGTGTTTGTTGTGGGTGTGTGTGCATGAGGGAGGGGGGTTAGTAGTAGACATGCGCATGTAAACGAGGACAGGTGAGCGGGCCTCATGACGTTAGTGAGTAATTCCTCACTCTGCAGGCAAGCCCAGCTTCAAAGGCAAGCAGCCTAGCATGCACGTAACCGAGGCAGGCAGGTTAGGCATCGAGAATGTTTGGCTCAAAAACCAAACAAATACAAAATAAACAAAATCTAATAAATAAAAAAAGAATGATCTGGTCGACTATGAAGCAGGGAAGAGTGCAAGAACGAACAAAAAGAAATCATAATAATAATCATAATCATAATCTTTGTTTCTTTGTAACTTTTTGTTTGTTTGTTTGAAAAACAGTGCACACCATCACAGAGAGAGAGTTGCTAGGACAACCACTGCTTCCTACTTACTTCCATATTGCTGTCTAGTGATCCTGCACTGCTGCGCCGCCCACGCTTGCCTGCCCGGGACATGCAATACCAATAGATTAGAGATGGACAGCACACCTGACGGCCACACACAGGTGCCTACATCCCTAGCCACTAGGGGGTGCTACAGGGACACCGTGAGCACACAGCAAGCTGAACAGGAGCTGGAGGTTGAGGTGGGCATAAAAAGTGATAAAGGGGTTTGGGAGGGGGGTGTGTGGGAGGGGGTGTAGGGGGGTGAACTGGCAGGCATTACTTGTAGGGTGGCTAGGATTGTTTCTGTGTAAGAAAATAACATCTATCACATCAATACATGACTGTGTATGGCCAGGTTGTTTCAAAAGCGTAGAGCCAATATATTTTGATATACTGTTCAGGATGTTAAGTCTGTTATACATGACAGTCTTCCCTGTTTTCAATCTGGCGTGTCATGCTTCACTTCCTCCACCTGGGTTTGGGTTTTATGCACAAAGGAACGTAAATGTTGAGCCGAAATGTTGAATAAACTGTTGCCTTTGGAATGGAAATGTTGAACATAAAAGAAGATGTCCCTCAAAATATATATGTATGGGATAACAGAAAGACTTTGTTAAGTACACAAGCTGAATGCTGTCAAGAAAATGATACCTGACCGAGAAACATTTTTTTTTCTTAGACGCACATAATTTAGGCTTTGTGTGTGATATATTGAGTGCTACAAAGGTTGTAAATTCTCTATGGCTGAGGTAGCTGCAGAGTGTCTTCCAAACATTATGGGATGTCTGTGTGTGTCTGTGTGTGTGTGTGTGTGTGTGTGTGTTTGTGTGGTTGTGGGACAGGACGCACACACAAACTTTGGACCCTGAGATAGCAATGATGGAATTTTATATGGGTAAACTCCAAGCCAATGGGAGGTGGAGGATGGGTAGCTCTACACAAAGACTGTGCCGCGCCGTGCCTGCAGCCAATGAGGAAACACTGACTGAAATCACTGAAATCATGCCAAGTCTTGGTGCGAGTGAGCACAAAGTCAGCGGGCGACCTTGAGAAAATTTAAACAAAAACTACCACAGGAAAAGGTTGGTGGAGGGGAAACAATGATCCTGATACTTAGTTTGACAACTAAACCAAACAAAACAAAAAATAAATGAGAGAAAACGAAGAAGTCCAAATTAATACTATTAGTCGCTCGTGAAGTTAAATCAACTGAAAAGTAAAAGCACAGAAAATAACATTTGTGAGTGGTGTCTGGCTGAACTGATCTGATTTGCACCCCTAAATGGATTTCATTCCATTATGCTGAATGGGCCAACTGATGGTTCAGCTTAACGAGGATCTGAGCGGAAGTCACTTGAAGAGAGTCTTCATTCAGTGTGCTGTTCAAAATCTGCCAATCTGGACAAGTCAGTAGAGCTGAATGCATCATGTTCATTGACACAAGGCATACTTGCTAAATATACTGTGTCTTACACCTGTTTTCTGCCCTGAGGATTGTATGTTGTGGAGAACAAATTATTTAAATAGGGCAGGATATCCATTAAACATAATTAACCATTTTCACTTGACTGTGAATATAACTGCTGTGATACTCACATATATATTAGTATACCGCTATTCCATTATATTATTACCATGACACAATCCATTACATGTATTGATCAATATCAGTAGTCAACAGGATGCATCCAGAGGGACATTTACTTTAAGTGACTATATTCAGATCGCAATTAAGCTCAGCTGAGTCGCTTTTACGGCAAAAGATGAGATTGATCATTTCAATGATTTGCTACTGAACTAAAACATGAACCTGGGGATTGAACAGAAATATGATGGATTGTATGGAGGAGGAAAAAGAGAAAGAGGAGAAGAAGAGGATGAGGAGGAGAAAGAGGAGGGGAGGGAGATGATGAATGAGAGTGAAATCACACATATATCACAGGTGTACAGTGCTCAGGAAACCAGAGGACAGCTGACTGGCCCTCAGATCCAGCCCAGAGGGAGATTCCAAGTGTGGTTTAGTGGCAAACCAGGGTAAATGAACTCTGAATAAGTGATAAACCAACAGAGAATGGCTAGATGATTTAAAGATAATGTAAGTGATTCTGGATCTCTCAAAAAACAAACAAACAAAAAAATACCACATAGTTCACACTTCCCCACCTCCCTTCCCTTTCCCCCAAACTCCAATCCTCTCTTTATGGGCACTGGCTGTAACAGTTTGGGTTGATGATCTGGGAGAAGTTTGTTTCATTTCACAGAGACTATGCTGTGTATACAAATACAATTATTTAAACAACTTATGATGGACAGGCAGATGATCGTCGCAAGGAGATATTTGCTTAGTGTAACAAAAAGATGTGGGTTACTAAATCACTTCAGAATCACTTAGAGTACCTTTAATTCTCTTGTAACAAAACAATGCAACAGGGCTCTTCCATTTGCCACTCGGCTTATCCAAGTTTGTTACTAAACCACATACTCGGAACACTCCCCAGATCTGACCCTAGTCTGATGAATCACCACCATGTCTGGGCTAGATCTGGGCCAGAGGTGACTCAGAACCAGCTGTCGTCTGAGAAGTTCGTGACGAGATTTATAACACTGTAAACGGAGAGATGGCACAAATTAATCATCAATATTATACTCATCTGGCACAGTGTGATGGAACTGGCACTGTCTTAATTGTGTTTAACAGCACTGGGCCTCTTTCTGATCTCACAGTGTTCTTAATTAGGCACTTTTCTATATTGGTGTACTTGCACATTCCCTGTCTTGTGATCTCCACTGTGGTGTAAAAGCAATCTAAAAAGTATCCCAGATATTTCTTATTCTTCAGTTATCAGTTGATTCTGCTTAATTACTTTCAAACCACACATGGATTCCAAAATATCTCCCCTTACTTTGACCTTTACTTTCACCTTTAAGTGAAAAGTCTTAAAAAGACCACAGACTAAACAATGAGAAGCAAACTGCTAAAGCCACATCTACACCTACAGGGATAGTTTAGTATATCTGTGAACAGAGATGTTGATTGGAGCTCATTTCCTGCACTGTCATCCACGGTGACCTCTGCACTCACCTGCTTCAGAGAGGTCTCGCAGCGAGCTACTGAGCGCGCTCCTCTTGAGCCCCTCGCCCATGGCGTAGGTGTCGTCCAGGCTGGCACGGCTCATGCTGCCGTTGCCTGCTTCCTTCTTCAGGCCTGACATGCTCTGGGACATGCTGGGCCGCACCACGCCCTTCTGCTTCTCTAGTTCAGCTATACCACCACCACAACACACACGCAAACACACACACACACAAAATCCACACATCCATTCATATAGGTATACATACATACACACATTCATAAATACATACATACATTTGCAGAAACATGTATACATAGAAACACACACACAGAAAAAAACAAATTTAGGAGAAGGACATGTCTTAATCTAACCTTAATACTAATCAAATAAATGTATGCAATGTTTCCTAATGTATGCTACTGTAGTGAGCAACTATACATTGTGAAGACATGAAGTCATTTATCCACATTTTTCTCCTGAAGAATGAATTTTCACAAAATAAACTCCTCTCCCTCAAACTGCTTAAGCTAACCAAATGTCGCTAGTTGTTGTTCCCCAAATGTTCCTCCTGACTCCAACTGCCGTTTGATCTGACGGGATCATCTCAAGCAGATGGTCCAGTGTGCTGTTCATACACTGATCTTCTGAACTCCCTCACCTCCAGGCCTTGCTGAGCAGGGCAGACTCTTTGAGCTGTGCCCCGTTTCTTGTTTGCAGAGTTTACACAAGCAAAGTAAATTGGCTGGCAGAGGGATGGGGTGAGTGGGATGGGAGGAAGAGAGAGAAAGAAAGAAAGAGAGAGAGAGAAAGGGAGACGGAGGAAAAAAAAGAATAGGTGCTTACACTCTATCCTGTATTTTTCCATCTCCTGCACCTCAGCGATGGACTCGCGCAGGTCATCTGTGAACTTCTTGCGGTCCTGAGGGTTTGGAGCGTTGAAGTTGATGAGGACTTTGATGTCCGCACCCGGGATGGCTGACGTGAGCCGGATACCATTTGGGTAATCTGCCATAATGCAAACACAATATGCAGCCTTTCAAACAATGTCAAATATAAAAGCAGCATAGAGGGGATTATTTAGTTTGCAGCTTCAGAGTGAGAACACATGTGGCCGATTTCCCAGATATGGATTAAGCCTAGTCCGAGACTTTTTTTCAGTAGGAGGTCTTCACTGACATTCTCATGCTCTGTAGTCCAGGACTAGTCTCATTTCATGTCCAATAAACAGACCATTACTATACACTCTAGATGCTATTTTGCTATTTATGTATGGTATGACATTAATTTGAACTCAGGACTCTTATAGGAGTTAAGTGTATTTTGGCTTGTTGTTCTTCTAAGGCACTTACGCTGGTTTTCAAAGAGCATGACTTGCATCCCATACAGAGAGAAGGACTGTCTGAAGCTGTATGTAACCGAATTCTTTTTCTTCTGGAAGATCTTTGTCACCTAAGGAGGACACAGTACAACACACAGCATTGACCTCCATTCATGAAGCATTACTATTATTATTATTATTATTATTATTATTAATAAAATTATTATCATTATTATGGCAGCAGTAGGATGGTGTGCTACAATGCAGCAGCTGGAAGTACACAGGATTCAACACAGAAGAAAAGCTAGTGTTGTGTAAAATGCTTTGTTGTGATTTTTCATTCCAATGGCCATGAGAAAAACAGGAGCTTCAGTGCTGAATCAGTAAAGTTGCAGAAGAGCCTTAGAGAAGAGGGAAAAGACAGGAGGGGACAGCAGATAGAGGGAGAAAAGAGGCAGGGAGAAGAGAGCTGAAGAGGGACGAAGGGAGGTGGAGAGAGGAGGGAAAAGGAGAAAGAAGAGGGGGGAGGAGAAAGAAGGTGCAGGAAAAGGAGGGTAGAGGAGAGGAGAGAGGAGAGAGGGAAGAGGAGAGAGGGGAGGTCAGGCAAAGAGAAAAAGGGTGGAGAGGGGAGAAGGTGGGAAACGTAGACTGGAGGAGAAGAAAGGAGATGAGAGGAGCAGAGGAGATGGTGCTCACCACCAGGAGGTCGTTGAACAGGAAGATCTCCCGCTGGTGGAGGCCTAGTTTCTGTGGCTTGTTGGGGTCTGGCACTTCAAACAGCCTGCAGTAACACACCAGTCTGCGGTGGGGAAGGGACAGCACCTGGAGCACACAACAACCAATACACTGGGTTACACAAGAGCCTCCTCATGAATGCTGAATGAATCTGTTCAGGGCTAGTGGTACAAGTTACTTAACACATGGCTGTATCATTGCATGGTGTGTGTATCCCATTAAGTGGTGTGGAACTAAACTCCTCTGACATTAGGCTAAATCTAAATGTATTGATCTAATACTTGTAAATCTGTTATAAAACAGCACAGGGATGGGCTACATTTTGACATAAGGCGTGTTCCTTCAATCCCATAAAACCCATTATCTCTGATGTGCTGCCTCAATGCTTGAACAGTTAAGGTATACTGATAACATACAGGAATAATCGTTAATCGTTCCAAATAAATTTCATGGAGCACTGTCTACTCATTACAAATGGGATAAAATCTGTTGAATAAATTATTACTTTATGTTTTGCTCAAAATGAGCTTTTCCCCCAATTAACTTGCAACATATTACAATTATAGAATGCCTGTGGCAAGACTTGGTGCAAGGTGCAAGATAATGACTTTTCATGGCCAGCAACAGAACTGCCCTGTTGGTGTTTCATTTCATTAAATAATGATGAATTCAGTTGCAAAGTTTGCATGCTCACTTCACAGCAGTGTGTGCATGCTTAACTGATCCCATAAATTGAATCATCCCCTTGAACGATGCATCACTTAATCCTGACTTTAAAGCCCTCTAGGCAATGGATAGTGAACAGATAACTTTATTGCAGACTAAAATAGCTGTTGAAAAGACCACTAAGTAACACTATTTGTGTCCACAGCACTGCTAGGCATCGGTGTGTGGTCCAGACCCTTGTAATTATGTCTTTAGACAGGCCTGAGAATGCCAAAGGTCTGAGCTCTTCCTCTCCATGTGCTTTGGTGAGCTCACTGTCGGCAAACAAGTCTGGAATTTGTTTCTGTTGACCATAAACAAGAGAGCTCTCCTTCACAATGTGAAGCTCTCCTTCACAAACCTTCAAAGTTCTGCTCTGATATTTTCTATTTAAGACCTCTCAACTAGCATTAGCTAATGTATTAACTAGTAAGAGAACAAGACAAGAGGTCCTTAATACACAAAATCTGTTAATGTAGTTTATTTATTTGAAATAGTAAAATATACTTAAAAGTCTTTGCTACATTACATAATTAGTAAACATGCTATTTACAGCTGTTGCTCTGCCAGCACTGGTAACGTTGGATCTATTAATCACTGCAAATAATGCTTTACTTTCATTAAGACACACTGCAAACTGAGTTTTTTTGTGTGCATGACCAGTCTATTTGGGAGGAAGATATGACAGAAATGTATTGTGAGAGATACAGTGAGTTTTTACTTACACAGCCCAGCCCATGGTGAAGAGACCCAATCTGTGTGAGAGAGAAACAAAGATGAGCTCTAAAAAAAAGATAGGTCTCAGAAGGAGCAGGTCACAGAGAGGTTTACAGATACACACTGACGCCTCAACTGCTATGGCTGACCTTTGACCTTTGAACTATGGCATCAGTAAAAGCACTAGTTTACAAGGAAGGAAAGGGTACATGAGAAGAGGACGTATGAATTACAGCTCACATGAAACCCTGGAATATACACAAAACAGAACAAGATGTACTTGACACATATCCTTTACTGAAACAGCCAGCTATATCACTTACTAAACTGAACCATCACAGTACCGTAATTCACACTCACTTACATACCTAAGGCATGTTTACTACACAGCCATAATAAACCATGAATATTCTATTAACCTCCCCACATTTTACACCACTGTGTAGGTGAATAATAAAAGAACCCTTGACATGCTGTGACCGAAGCACAGAGTCCATTAAAGATCCTGCCTATGCTCTTGGCCTTCATATTGTTACCTATAGAAAGCGGACATTAAAACAGATGAGGCAGCGTCTTCATGCCACCACAGATAACTGCGGCTATTAAGAGATGGAGGGAGTCCAAGGGAAGGAAAAACCGAGGGCAGGAGAGAATGCATGAGTCAGCAGGAGACAGGGTCGACTCGTTCATCACGACGGAACAGTGACTTGCTGACAAGCTCCCTCCTTTTCTACGACCAAGAAGATGTTAGAGGCATGCTGCTTGAAGGTCTTAGACATGACTTACTGCATAGCGCTTTGTCTCGGTATGATCTGTGGAGTGAGCTGCTGCCTTAAGCATATTTTCTGCTTGCAGTATTGAGTATGTTAACTGAATATGTCTGTGAAATGCCCTTCACTTTCTACAATTACTTCCTTAGTTTCCCTTGGGATAAATATGTATGCATGCGTATATCATGCGTTTTTTCTGTCTGTCTGTCTGACCATGCACTTGGCATTCAGACATGCCATGCAGATTTCTAATGAACCAGAAATCAGAATAATTTGTAGCATTTTATATCATTTAAAAAGACATAAGGTAGAAGTTGTCTTCCATGATTTTTGGAGAGTTGGATTGAAAGAGCATCGCTTAAAGTGAATTAATGCATGGCATACTCCTTTCTGTGCAGTGCTTGTTGCATGTTTGCATGTTTGCATGTTGCACGTTTTGTTGCATACCATTAAATTAGCAAAATGTCTTGCCCAAGTAATCAAGTTAATATCGGTTTATGCATATTGGTATTAACATGATAGCTTGCATATAGTGTGTTAAACAAATCAGAACCCATATACTTAATACCCCTGAAAACAACAACTGCTATAAGCAACGTGGCATAAATTACATTTATTGGTGTATAAAAAGATCAGTCCATGCATTTAAAGGCTTACTAGGCAAGACTGTGATTTTTTATCTCTGGAGCTCCCCCTACAGTCACAGAATTTTTGAAAAAATTGCAACATAGCACATTCTCACCAATCCATGTGAATTTACTTGCAAACCAAAGAATAGGAACCAGCGATGATATTTACTTTCAGTTTCATTTTCTCAACCCAGTGTTTCAGATCCTGCAGGTGTAGGAACTGTGGAAGAGGGTCTTCATTCACCCCGTAATGACCCATTTAATCATCGAAGTGACTGTAAAGCTGATAAATTAACCTAAAAATGTTGCCTTGTTTGTCTTTCACAGAAGCAGTTGTAGTCCCATTTATGCAGTTACCAATTTTGCTTCAATCTGGTCCTGAATAGCTAGATGCAATGAAATGCAGAGCTGAGTTCATTTCAGAATCACTCGCTATTGGTTTCCATACACCCATGCCCAAGATGTGAACTGAGCATTTACAGTAATTTATCAAATATAAGCTGCGGCACATATAAACCTTAGGTTAGTGTTTTACGCAAACTAAAAAAACAAAACCATGTACTGACTTCACCCTTGTATTAACCTCACCCTCACACCCCTCACTCTTGTCTTAACCTCAGTTCACTAAACATTACCTATTGAATAACAATCAGATCAGATGAAGTAGAATGATGAAAAGAAATGCAATCCTGTTTATAGCCCTCACCCTCACCCATGTATTAACCTCATATGTATTAAGGAAATTACAGTAGGTTTACAGCCACCATTAATGCTGTGAGCGCACTGATGATGAGGTCGTGAGTGTTGAGAGTAATAGGGGCTGAGTGGTGGAAGCGTATCCTGGCATTGGTAAACTCACCGGCTTCTTGCCCACGATCAGCTTCTCCACCTTCTGCACCTGAGAGACGTGATCCTCGTTGGTCTTGAGCTCGCGCTTGCGGATGCGCTCGTAAATGCCCACCAGAGTCTCCCGGGGGATGTCCTCGCCGTCATCAACACCTGCAGCACAGATTTACAACAGTAGGGCATTACAGAGGAAGTAGTCACATACAGAGAGACACGTTATACACCTGCAACACCAACACATAGACGCACACATATATGTGGCACAAGGCAGAGGAATACACACACACAGACAGGCACACACAAATACATGCACTCAAACACATACACACAAAAGACCCTGATAAACACACAAACACAAAAACTTGCAGACAGCAAATTAAGATATCTTATGCACTCCTTGTTCACACACCATTGCATTACAAATAAGCAAATCAATTGCCCTGTTATTTTAATTCCCCTGATTAAACTCCATCAAATGGTACAAATTATGTATTGAATGTCTGTACAGTCTATTTGTCACTCTGCAGGCATAGGCATTCAATCAAAACTCTATAATGCCAATGAGGCCTGGAGGATTTGTTAATCAGGTATGCACACATTTCTGTGATTGCCACAAACGTCTCTAGCCTTTCAATCAGTACCATCACACTGATGTACATAAAACCTGGTAGAATTATGATCTTTACTCACTGCATCTGGTATGTAATCACCTTAAACTCAAAAAAATATGGTCTCATCTCATATGAACACAGGAACACAAAATTAAAAATAAACTTTGGTATGTTAATGAAATGTCCAGAATTTACTGTCTGAAGTGCTGACATCAGAAAGACCATTTCACACTAAATAATTATTACTTGGTGTGTTTATTTTCCACTAACCTGAATATCGCTGCACAAACAAATGCTTCAGTGACTGAATATCGAACGCATGTTGTGTGATGGCGTTTCAATAATGAATGATTGCAGAGATATGATTATTAAAGTGGCAAGAAGGACCCACTTCTGTATGTATGACTTTCTACTTGACTGAGGTGACCGATGATATTTATAGTTGAAAAACACTCAACTTTACAGTGTTCCAGTGATTAATAACACACCTAATATTCATGAGTGACACAGAGCTCATTAAACAACACACATGATGTAGGTCCCAATTACTTAATTACTTCCTGTTGTATGACTGATATGGAGTGTTCCCATGCATAGTAATGTATACTTTGAAGTGTTTGGTCTCCGTGAGCCTCCATCAGCCTGTCACTCACCTCGGAGGTTTTTGATGAAGTCCTCCAGTTTCATTTTCCTCTCGGGCTTCACGTTGGGGCTGTACATGTCCGTGTTGAGGAGGATGATGGCAAATGCCAGGATGAAGATGGTGTCTGGGTTTCGGAACTGACGCACGACCCCAGGGTTACATATGCAGTAACGCTGACTAAAAACACGAAAACACACATACAGTATACTCACAAGGAGGGAAAAACAGAAAAAATTACTTTTTGTACATTCATATTTTTTCCCAAAAATTCAGCAATAAAGGGAGAGCATTATAGTCTTATCCTGCGAGTATATCACACAAATCTGTCCAGGAACAACATAACAGACTGACAGGAAGCCCAGTTTTTCCATATTTTTCACTGAGATAACCCTCCTGAGTACGCACGCATGGTAGACCTCCATTACAGCCAAATTGAACGCATACAAACCCATTCCACCATCCCCACTCTCACCTGAAAGCCTCAATGAGACGCTCAACCTTTTGCGCTTCCCCCTGCACCCGGATGTGGGCCTGGAATTTCCTGAGCGCTTCGTCCAGCTCCATCCCTGAGAAGTCCATCTCGTCCACTACACAACTGGAACAGAGAGACCCATTCAGTCATTAACCACCCTGTTTCTTTCTCTCTTTCTCTCTCTCTCTCTCTCTCTCTCTCTCTCTCTCTCTCTCGCTGTACATCTCGGAGCACGGGATGCCTTCTCAGGTCAAAGACACGGTCTGACACACGATTTGTTCCAAAGAACAAAAGAAAGAAAAAAACATCTAAAAGCCTAACACATTTCCCCTGTCTCATGGTGGCAAGGAGAGGCTTCTATTTTCTGTTCTAACTGCACTGGCTGCCGGCATCATAGCAAAGAGAGACAGGAGAGAGCCTTGATTAGTTCTATGCAAATCAAATTGCTCACAAAATGACTGTAAATGACTCCATCTGCAGGGAGGCTTGTTAAAAGCTGGGGTTGTGAGCAGTAAAAGAAATCACAGATCTCTCTAGTAAAAATCCAAAGAGACCTCAACACATAGCCAGGCGAGAGAGAAAGCATCTCCCCCGTCGGAGAGAATCCTAATTACCCACACACTGGGTTATTTGCACAGATCCACACAATGCCTGAGGGTGATGTGAAACACAGTGTTGTCAATGAGCACAGCTTAGGAGAACAGCTAATGGAAATAATTTGCAGATCTTGGAGTGAAGCATTCTGTTTTGCATTCGAGTAAAAATGAATGGTGGTAAGACAAACATTGTCTAAATTCCCTTAATAGAACCATACTGGATTTGCTTTGTAATGTGACAAAGCTCACACCAAGTGTATTATAAGTGTATTCACACAAGTCAGAAATGAGAAAACTTTACAGAGGAGATGAGAAACAATGTCAACAGGTACTCACTCCAGCACATCCCTGTTGAACTGCTTTTGTCGATTGCCCAGAAACTCGCCAATCATCTGTCGGCTCAGACCTTTCCTCTGAAGCAGGAAGTGAGCCACGCCCACGGGGGTGTCAGGGACAAATCCCCTCTCCGTCAGATATTGAATACCTTTCTCTGGCTTTCTGGAAGAGACACAAAGTCACCTTGAGCAGATAAACTTACAGCAGATAACTTTCTGCAGCCCACTGTCCCACAAAAGAATTGGTTATGTGGTATTTTCTTGGTCTGTTGAAAAACAAAACAAAATGTATATAAAAATAGCTGTGTGCCAGATGCTAAAAATTTGCTTTTGTGGGAGAGCAGTTTCCCAAATAAAAGTTTCAGGACCAAATCACCACTTGAAAGTGTCCGGGAGACTCATTGTATGTCCATGGAAAAACAAAACAAGCCAAGGGTGTGAAGAACAAAAATAGGCAGAAGAGACAGAATCAAATTACAGCTCGCAGCGCTATTTCTGTCAATGATATTTCCATACCATGCTTTTCTAAGGAAATGTCATTTGGAGAGGTTGTAAATTGGCAATCAAACACAATCATTATCTGGCCTTTTCCACAAGACAAAAAAATGACGGTTATATAAAACATACTTAAGTACATACAAGGTCATCATGACCAAGCTGTTTTCTAAGAGGAAATTAGTCAGTATGAAGTGAAAATGGTCATTCCCATTACATTAACAATTTCATACAAAATCAACAAAATCAAACTTGTGAGGAAACTGAGGAATCATGAAATTTGTAAAAAAATTACTAAATTGTTCATGATTTCAATGTGAATGTAACACAATTACCCCAATTACTCCTCACAAAGGCCATCAGCCAGAAACCCACTTCAACTCCATCATCACAGGTAAAGATGAAGGTGATCAGAAATGATCAGATACTTTCATCCAAAATGACAACGCAGTGGTACATACTTGTTGAAGAGGTTGAGTCCAATGCGGTAGTGTCTCTTGCGGATGACGTCATTGCTGAAAGCGGGTGAATCCCAGCTGTTGCGCGTCTCCTTGTGGTACGTCTGCTTGCTAAGCGTCTGCTCGCGTAGGCTGTCACGCGACGACGACTCTGAGCTGCAGTTGATGGTGTCATTGGAATTGGACGTGCTGTTGATACTGTCGTTGTCGCCATCCGAGAAGTCAGACTCGGACTTGCTCTGCCGGTTGCCGTTGATGGCCAGGTGGCTCTCGAGTTGCCGGTGCCGGTGGCGGATGGGGTGGTCATCATCGCCGCCACGGGGCGCCACAGGGACACGTGGAGGTAGTCCATGCGAGATGTGTTTGGGGCTAGCCTGCGGTGGGCCAACCACCGCCCGCTCGAACACCGTCTGCCGCTTGACGGAGCCACGCTCAGAGCGGTCGCTGAGCTCCACTGAGCTGTCGCTGGGCGGCTCGATGGTCAGCAGCGGCAGGTGATCCACCCGTAGGCGCTGCTGCGGAGGGGGTTGCTGCTCCTGGCACTCCACCGAGGGCGTGCTCCGACAGCTTGTGTCCGTGTCCTTCTCATCCTTGGAGTCCAGTGGCCAGTACTCCTGCGAGGAGTTAATAGAATGGCCACGCTGGTCCGACTCTGTGCTGGATGGCTGGTCCAGAGACGAGCGTGCCAGCTGGATGGGTGGCGAGAGCTCTTCCTCATCAATGAAGAGCGTCACGTCGCTGTAAGAGGCCATCATGTCGTCCAGCTGCTTGTGCCTGTTGGCCGCGTGCACCGGTCGGATCTGGTACACGATCTCTGGCTCCACCGCCTGGTGCGCCATCACTTCCTCCGACGGGCCCTCGTCACCGTGAAGGCTGCGGCAGTTCAGCGCGTCGTCGATGGACTCCGCCAGCGACTTAACCTGTCGGGAAAACGCATCCTCCAGCTCGGTGATGGCATCCGTCAGGTCACTCTGGGCGGCTGGAGACGCCATGTTTCCAGAATCCTCCATCTCACTGCACTCCTCCACCATCGCTCCCAGCTGACCACCATCGTCTGTCAGCGACACCTGCTTGCCCTCAAAGTAGGAGCTGTGGACTTTCTCAGGTCCTTCAAAGGAAAACTGCATTCTCATATTGGACAGCACAATCCTCCGAGACATACGGTTCTCAGACATAGAACTCCTCAGGCGCTCAAAGTTCTTGTTCATCTGATACTGACGGAACGCTGTTTGGATAGTGCGTGCAGCGTGCCGTGTTATGAACCGTCCCCCATATTTGCGTTCTAGCATCTCTACCTGCAGAACAAACAGAAGACAAAATCATATTACTCTATACATGAAACACACAGCTTAGAAAATAACATTACCTACATCATTTACTTACAGCACAACCACAACACCCAGCTTGTACAAAACATCCCAGTGGATATGATCATAACATGAATCAAATGAACACTGAATGGGGATCAAGATCGAGACTTAATGGCCGTTCACACCAAGAACGATAACTATGGAGACGATATTACGATATTAGTGCCCACACTGACCAAGATAACGAAAGTCTCTCGTCATGTCAATGAATGCACTTAATAATTTAATTTCTCTACATTGTGTTACACTATTGCACTTTCAACTTAAAACAGCGCAGATTCTATGTTAGCAATATGCACTCCTTGTTAGTTCATTGTGTTGTAGCTTGAATGTTATCCTCTTTTGTAAGTCGCTTTGGATAAAAGCGTCTGCTAAATGCCTAAATGTAAATGTAAATGTAAATGTAATGTCTAAAATTTGATGATTTCTAGTTGTTGGCTTTTTATCATTCTCAAAATCAGTCTTAACGTAATTCCAATGATATCATCGTTACAGTTTATGGTGTGAACACTGTCATTCATAGTAACTAGAGTGATAATTATTTGCCGTTATAGTTGCCTTGGTAGTTCTTGGTGTGAACAGGCTTTTAGCTATATGTTTCCTGCTATAGTGTAACCATACAAAGTAACCCGACTTTTCTGTGTTGTTTCACTTCTCTTGAGCCACTGCAGAGCCCTTTGGCATAGTTCCTGGTGTTTACATTCCATCTCAAATGAGGCTTTCATTACCGGAACCTCCACAGCGACCTGACACCACCACAGTACAATACGCAACCTGCTCTATGTTGTACAACTACAGGCTACAGTGTACAAAACATGATGTAAGTACGGAGCAGTCTTTTGCCTCAGGTCCCCACCCTATTAAATCCCTCACAGCCTTCATTGTCAAGTATGACCAATCTATATCTTCATATAAAAACACTCTATACCCTATAGAATTTGTAATTTATCCTCAAATAGGCATTTTCATCTTAAATTTATGCTCAGAATCGTTCTGTTTAAAACCAAATGAGTCTATTCATGCTCTAAAGTTGTATGTGTTTGTCGTATTCTCTGACTTTACTGTGTGAACCACAAACCAAGTTAAGACAAGAGACCCATTCGATCATAAGGTGTTGAGGCTCAAAGCCTTAAGACAGCCTTCTTCAAAGCCTCAAGGCAAGCCTTCTTCAAAGCCACAAGGCTAACCCTTTTTACTCTGGTAAATGAGGATTCCTTTGATGGTGAGTGGCAGGGGTAAGATGTCGCATCATGTCACACCACGTCACCTGTTTGTCCTGGAGGTCGGTGGAGAGCTCATAGCTCTCAGAGAGTGAGCGTGAGCGCTTGATGGCCTCCTCCTCAGCCTGTTTGCGTAGGATGGACTGTGAGTGCTGCAGCTTAGGTCGCCGGGGCCTCTGAGGGCCGGGCTGCACCGGGTGGCCGTAGATGGCCCCGTCAAACTGATCCGGACTGATAGACGAGCTTCGGGTCACTGGACCCTGGCTGTAGTTGGCGCCACTCTCCAGAGACGAACTGGGCTCACCGCTCTGGGCATCTCCCTCCACACTGTAGGGACACAACACAACAACAGACATGTCAACACAGCAAAAACAAACAACATTTACATTTATGTACATACTGCGATGGCTACTTTGACGGTGGTCATCCACGTAGCACTTGCGAGCGATGAACTGCTCTCTGTTTGGAATGGCTTTCTTGTGAAAGTGCCGTGTGGGCTTTGGTGGGGGACTCCTGCTTCCCTTGTTTATCACTTCATTTAGCAGACAGTTTTATCCAACGCAGCTCACAGCACAGGAGCAGAACAAATGGACAACAAAACTGATTTCACACACTCAAAAGCCGAAAACTATCAGCTCCAGAAAAAAATACTAGTTGTCTGTATTTGACTGAACAACAGATTTCATACTGTGCATAAACCTGAGGGAAAGTGAAATCAGTTCAGCACAGTCACCACAACATGGTCATAAAAGGATTTTTTATTATTATTCTTCTAACTGCCTGTGGAGCCTGTGGGAGCCATAATCCCGAGGCGTACAGCTTGGTGCAATGCCAGATGAGTAAGGTGGAGTCCTCCACGTTGGTGTTGATCAATTTCACTCCCTGAGGAGTACATTAGATCTCCATATTAAACACAAGCCTGCTTGCTTCTCATGATCCCCTGTTGTTGCCATAATGTTGTGATAGGGCTAATTAATGTTTATACTAAAAGCCCTGAGAGCAAGGCACAAATCCATTAGTGCCCACGTAAGTGAACATGTCCTCTCCCACTAAACAGGAGGAGAAATGAAAAATGAAATGAAAATGAGAACCACTCCAAGGCTTTCCCTCTCCTTTTCATTCATTCATTCTCTCTCTCTCTCTCTCTCTCTCCCTCTCTCTCCCTCTCTGAAGCCAAGAGAGAGGGAATAAAGCATACCTTTTGCAAAAACACTGACAGGAATGATTACTCCAAAGCTTCATAAATGGCACCTCACTTTCTCGCGAGCCAGTATATGTAAATATTAATGAAACGGGGGGCCCGACCCCTTGGGCGCAGACGAGGCAAGGCAAGGCAAGGCAAGGCAAGGCAAAGCAGCAATTCACTTCAAAAGATTACACAGTGGTGTTACTCACTCCTTGTCGCTCTCTTTAGCAGCAAACGGAGACCTCTTCCTCCAAGAGGCCCTCTTGCTGGTGAAGAACTCACCACTCCTTCTCCAGAACCGATCCACCATTATCGTGCTGAGCGGAGCGGTTCAAAGGGCAGCATGCTTCCAAAGCGGAGGCAAAGTCTGGTCTGAGGAAAGTGATCCCCGTGACGAATGGTTTACCAATAACCCCTAAGTCTCATTTCACCAGCCAACTTATTGACATATCAATTTGCAATGCAAAGCGACTCACCAAAATTTGGTTCACATTCTGCCAAGTGATGTTAATTCATGATCTATCATCAAGGAAGCAGTTCCTACAAAGACTGTAATGTCTTACATCAAGCAGCTGTTCTCTCTCTGGCTTTCTGTTTCTGAACAGGAAGCGGTCTTTGAGTGCTGACCTCACCTGAAATGTAAACGTGTCACACCTTTCTTTGATTTGTCCAGCAGCACACAGTCTCTCAGTGGCACTGTGCACTGTGCACTGAGGATACCATACCAAAGGCCCCAGTAAACATTACTCGTAATATGATCTGTTTGTAATGACCAGTATTCAGGAGTGTTTGTTTACAGACTAAATCTACCAGTCCTGGAAAAACACTAGAGTAGTATCAAAATAATGGTTGTGCTGTATCAAACACTTGCAGACTCACCATGTCTGCCTAATATGCCCCAGGCTTTGAGGTCTACCCTCTCAAACAAGGATGATCATCCACTTTCTCCTAAGTCATCAAAGGCAAATCCTTAATTATATTATGACACTGAGTTGGCATTATAAATGCAGTATTGCTC
Organism: Tenualosa ilisha; assembly: GCA_015244755.2. Taxonomy (NCBI): domain Eukaryota; kingdom Metazoa; phylum Chordata; class Actinopteri; order Clupeiformes; family Clupeidae; genus Tenualosa; species Tenualosa ilisha. Next base: position 2,261,548 of record PYXC01000315.1, read on the forward strand.
CTGCACAGGCAATTAAAGGTGCCATTTGTATTCCTGCTCAGTCAGGGGTGCCAGCGGCAACCAAAATAAAAGTGTCATGTCAGATCTATCAGTGCAGATGAGTTAGTAGATGTCTTGGGCAGAGATTGGGCGTCATGGAAGGTCAGAGTGACTCAGTATTTTTAGATCTGGGTGAACGAGAGCTCTTACCACTCTGCTGGGGCACTTTCGCAAGCTGTGTTCAGCACTGAGAGCAATCCAGCAAGAACACGCACATGTACACGCACGCACGCACGCACGCACGCACGCATGCACACACACACACGTACCCAAATTCACATGAGCACTATCGCATGTAGTCAAACCCACACAAATACATACAAACACACACTCACTTACAGTCACCTACGCAAACACCCCCACAAACACATACACACACATACACACACAAGCAAACACACTACAGTGTGTGACATTTGCAGACAGACCCAGATAACTTCACACTCCTTACATAATGGCAGTTGGGCAACATCTCCCCCTCCATCTGCTGTGGCATTCGTGCTGTGTGACGCACGCGTGCACGGGCACACACACACACACACACACACACACACACACGTCTCCGGAGCACCAGTAACACCAGGCATTGGTGGCAGTGGATGATGCAGTGCCTGCTCTACACTCTCACTTACTTCTCCACGCTGGTCTCGCTGCTGCTGCTGCTGCCAATGGTACTGTTGTTGCTACTCTGAATTCAATTGACAGAACATTGAAACACTTGGCAGCAGGTAGGAGGGGAAGACTTTGATGGGCAGGGTGAGTATTCTTTTGCCATCTCGCTTTTTTTATCTACATTGTGCTTTTTCTCTCTCTCTCTTTTCTCTCCCTCTCTGGTATGTGTGTGTGTGTGTGTGTGTGTACTGTATGTATGTGTGTGTTAATGGAAAATAGACAAGACATTAATTAGTGTCTCATTTTGATGGACATAAAAAGTATTGTGAGTGTGTTTGTGTCTGTTTTTGTGTGAGTGTGTGCGTGTGTATGTGTGTGTGTGTATGTGTGTGTGTGTGTGTGTGTATGTGCCCTAATCAAAGTCAGGCAGTGCACTGACAATAATTAAGCTCCCAGACATGTTCACCACACAACCAAGTGAAAGTCACAGAATGACAGTTGTGAGATGGCAAGATGGGTCTTTGAAGACAAAAAGAGAGAGAAAGCTTTTTTTCCTTTTCCAAGCTGTCAGAAATGTGGCTACGCTGTTACTCCCTTCCACCCTAAGCAGCACAGGATGTTCACACACACACACACACACAAACACATATATACACACACATATCTCTGCACCACAGCTGAACCGCAATCGCCTCGGAACTGGGGAGGATTCACTTAAGAATTTGCAGCCAACTGGGTTTATTATTCCTTGTGTCCTTTCTACGACCATGGCCCACCATGACCCCCCGCCTCTTTTCCTCCCTCCCTCCACACACTTCCCTGTGTCACCTCAGCACACACTACACTCCACTTCAAATAAATGACTAAGATTAACCTGAATTGCTTCTCCAGGTGAAGCACATTGAGAGAGAGAGAGAGAGAGAGAGAGAGAGAGAGAGAGAGAGAGAGCGAGAGAGAGAAAGAGAGAGAGAGAGACAGAGAGAGAGAGAGAGAGACAATCATTGGCAGACCAAGGTTTTGTCTTTAATAACATGACCTAGCCTTTGGTGCTTGTAGCAGAAATAAGGTGAATGACCCCAGAGTGATAATTGCAGGCTACCAGGCAACAGTGAGTCTGTGCCTTTACCATACATATGCAAAGCACTGCAATTTAGCATTTGCATTTGCATTTGACCTGACCTTGAAAAAATTCCATCTGTCAAAAGGCTTGTCTGAATATATTCCCTAAGAGAAGAGGTGTCTGGGCCACATCCAACTTGGACACAGTGGGAAAACCATCTGGTTAGCCAAATCAGGGCCGGACCTGAAACAAATTCAATTGCTAACCGGATGTAACCAACAATGAAAAGTGGCAGCTTCATGCTAAGAAACATTTAGCATGGAGGGGAGAAATTCCATACTGTCGTGACAACACCCATCACATCGGAGTGAGATGGACAGTCTGCACTGCTAACTGCTGGAAATGGACTATAGCAGACGCTATACCATTTGTTTAAGTCATTACTGAAGAACTGGGTTTAGCCCAAGGTTTCTGGTCTCAGAGGGACTGTAGATACTGCAAGGCACTGGAGAGACAGAGCAAGCATCAAGAAGACTGCAATTGCATGGGGTTCCTGAGAAACACTGCACGCAAGGCTCTTCCTTACATACACAAAGTGCATATGTGTGTGTGTGTGTGTGTGTATTTGTGTATACAGCTTGAAAGAAATCTCTAGAAAATGGACCCCCCCACACACACAGAAGGAGCGCAGTGTTTTTCTAGTGAGGTCACCATAACCTTCTCACCACACTTAGGTCACGAGCAAAGAACCTTCAAGAGAGCTGCTGTGTGATAGAGAGAGAGAGAGAGAGAGAGAGAGAACAAGGGGAACTAAAGGACATCTATCTAAGAAGAATCAGCACTGCTAATCCCCACTCCACCAACAGCAGCCGACGTCAGCTTGGATCTGGCCCTCATCTGGCCCTCTCAGCCACAGCCAGTGTCTGTCTATGACGGAACACACCAACAACTCCATTTACATTTGTATTTACTGACACACAGACATGTTTACAGTACAGTCTAAACCTATGTTTCCAGCACTCCAGTATAAGCATCCTGAACAACCATGCCTAAGTCAATAACACTGAAAAAAAACATAAATGATAAGGTTCACAAAGAGCAAAAACAAAACTAGCACAACAGGCACAGCAGTGAGTGTTATTATTATCTACCCTCAGCCTGAAACACCCTGAGCTCACGCCTGTCGGACAGGCCTTTTTTTTGGCGGCCATTCTGAAAACAACCAGGCGTAAATGAGCACAGTGAGCATTTTATTTTACTGGGGGCGTACTGTAACCATTCGGCGGCGGATCGTAACTGTCTCATGAAGGCTGAGCGAAACGGACTGATCCCGGACCTGACGGCCCAGACAGGCCCAGCATGGTTTGGACCTTCATCTACCCCACGGGCCTCATCTGCGCTGGTATGTCAGCTGCCAGTGATTTGCAGCGGAGGCCTGAGGTGGGCTGGATGTGTGTGTGTGTGTGTGTGTGTGTGTGTGATCCAGGTCTGCCTTCATTCCTCCTGGGCTCCTGAGTAATGTGCCTGAGGTTAACGCTGCCCTTCACAACAGAGAGCAAAGAATTCCGGCACACCCAAGGATCCAGAGCTACACACACACACACACACACACTAAAAAAGCATGGGAGTTCTGGGAATGGAAGCTGCTAATCAGGTCCAGACGTGGGACTGGGTGAGGTTGGGTTGGGTGTTTGTGCCTCCACCTCTCCACCCCACCCCCTCACCCCCCCATCACACACACAAATACACACACTGAGGCTCATGCCTGTCTGAGGCGTCCGCACCACAGCGGTGTTGAGTGAGACGCTCCGCAAGTGGATTAACACATGTGCAACCCCTAGCCTGCCTCTCCTTACCCCCAACAAAACACCAACAGCAAAACAGATGTGCTCTCCCTCACTCATTCATTCTTACTTACACACACACACACAGACACACACACACACACACAGACAAACTTATTCACATGCTCAGTCACTCATTCCACTGAAGGTGAGGAAGGCAGGGGTGTTAATGTCAATGCCAAAAGCAGTTACACATGTATAAACTGGAACATTTTATATAAGTGTAAAAAAAAAAACACACACAACCTACTCATTTTCAAAATGAAACCGCACGGGTTATATGGACAAAGTCAGTTACATTCCTAACCAAACTGGAGCTATGGTGCTGACCAGGGTGTATAGCATATTATGACAGAGTTGGCAAGGGAATGACGGATCTGGCCAGATGAACGTGATCATTACGGGAAGCCAGACATTATGCAATCGAAAGGAGTCCGGTTAAAATGCCCCTCCTGTACATCCAGCCTGACTCTGAGCGCCCAGGCTGCGGTGAAATCCGTGGGCCAGGCCCATGTGACCCATCGCTTATGCCCGAGATGGCAGCTGTCTTTAAGATGGACCGGCCAGCTACCCAAAAAGTGCCTAGAAAGTGAAAGTGTCTCACTCGCTGTCTCCTCAGTCTCCCAGCTATGTCCCCAATGCAAGCCATTTCCTCAATGGCCCAGACGGCACTGCAACCCGACACAGCGCCTTCCAATAGATCACAAGGGGCTCCGAAAAAAAAAAAAAAAAAAAATTGGACTCCCCTTGGCTAACATCAATGTGCTGGCTTCCCAACATGGGGAAATGTACTTCAGACAGGGGCTGCCATAAGTCTTCAGCCGGAGCCCCTCTTCTCCTTCTCTGAGTGTATGGTCTTAATAAGAGCGCAGAGACTGAGTGGGAAAAACACATGTGGCAGGGTGAAGCTCCCTGCCCGCCAGAACAGAGCAGTTTAGCATAGGAGATGAACTGATTCAGGCTGCTCTTGGAATGGACGACACTACACTACTCTACACTACACAACAACACCCCCCCCCACCCCCAACACACACACTCACACACAATTACAAAGCAATGATGTGAAAACACACTCCCAGGATAATGTTTTCAATCAAGCCACGCTGCCTAATTCACATAAAGAGAATGTGACTTTACTTTGGTGTGTTGCTGTGGATGACTGGTATTCTTCAAGGGAAAACATGAAAGCGTGCGATTGGAGCCAATGACAGCGGGCGAGGAGGTTTGTTTTGCCAGAGAGGGCATCAGAGCTGTTGTGTAAACATCTCCAAGGTTTTATAAGTGCTTTACTGGAAGATGGGATGCATCGAGCAGGAAGATGGCAGGCCAGTTTGGATGGAAACAAGGACTGACTCAGGTATCATAAATAAAGCATTCGAGGCTGGCAATCCCAAAGCACTTCTTTGATAAAATCATCTTGGCAAAGCCCCTGTACACACTCCTGTCCTCTATCTCACAATACACCTTAAAGGTGCAGGCTGCAATTCTTGCTGATGTTTGTGATAATGCATTTGCACCTCTCCCCTTACATGCTCTAAAGCAGCGTGCTGATTGGCTGGAATGATTTACACCTCAGCCCAAGCCATACTGTTTGTTTCTTGTAATCAGCGAGGGCTTAAATGACAAAACACAAAAACAAAAGACAACATCCAGAAGTCACATAAACACACACTCACACACACACTCTCTCTCTCTCTCTCTCTCTCACACACACACACACACACACAGGACAGGAAACTAGAGGAATGTGAGCAGCAATTTGCTGGTCCTGGATTGGAATCACAAACTATGCCTTTAAGCTTTCTTTTTTAATTGGATCTGGCTCTAATAGTGGCAATGCATCTCCCCTTCTAATTAATAATGCAATCTCCCAGAGTCCACACACACACATACACACATACACAGGCCTGGTAAAACCCTGCACCTGTCCTTGGCATCCCAGCCGTTGAAAACGCAAAGTCACAGGCAGCTAAGAAAATGAACCATCTAGCGATCATGCAAGCAAGCCATCGACCCAACCACACAGAAACACCTAGCAGACTTTCCAAGAAACGTCCTCTGTGGTTAATGGGCCATGTTATAAAGGATAAGGGGTATGTGTTCTGCATAGCTGTAGCAGTTAACACTAATCTGCTCAAACATGATCCAGTATTTATTTCACTAAGTCTGTTCAAACAGGACACCAGTGCACTTAAAAATACATGATACAAGGGCAAATACAAACACATGGGCATCTGACATTAAATTCACTGTCAGTGTTCAAAGGCACAACATATAATGTCATATGTCTAAATGTTGAAATGTTGCTCAACGAGTCACTGTGTAAATGTACTGCCGGTTGTAATTATTCAATAATACGGCTCATTTGTTTGTCAGGTCAGCTTAGTTAATTAGCTCAGAGAAACACAGACTGCTATAATGCAAGCAATGATTTTGCACCACCATGATATTATGTCACATATTATGTGCTGCCGTAAATGAATAATGTACAGTGTCACACGCAGTGACCTGCTTGTCTGCTCCGCTTACATGAAGGGACAGAGTACACACACACACACACACACACACATACACACACTTACTTACTTACACACAGCCTAATCAAGGTGCCTTACCAGCTGTCAGGCTCCAGCTCCAGGAGAGACTGGGTCTTCTCGGAGGTGCAGTGCAAACACCACATGTTGGCTGGTGATCAGTGCTAGCGAGTTCAGGCTTATTTCCCCCCAGCACTAGCATCGCCTCGCAGCCCTGCAGCCACCAGCGAGGAGCCCGGACAGTGAGCAGGGAAGCGGAGCGGACAGCCGAGCAGAGGGGAGAGGGCGGGCGGATCGCTGGGGAAGGCAGACCATGGCTCCTGTCACAAATGGACGGCTCGCGGCGGCACAGCTTCAGCTCTCTTTTTCACTCACTCTCTCTCTCTTTCTCTCCTCCAGTCTCTCGATCTCTTTCACTCTCTTTAACTCTCTCACTCTCTCTCTCACTCACTCACTCACTCACTGTCTTGCTTCCTCGGTTGCTATCGCTCCCATGCATACGCGTGCTCTCTCTCCTTCTGTCTCTCTCTCTCTCTTGCTCTCTCTTGTATCCCTCGTTCTCTCCTTCTCTCTCTGGCTGAGCTCAGAGCCAGGCTGCTGGCAGAGTGAGGGGGGCGGGTGCTAAAAGGGGGTGTGTGCATTGTAGCCAGGGAGAAGAGAGACAGAGAGAGGAGAGAGAGAGGGAGGGAGAGGGAGAGGAATGGAAGGAGGGAAGAATGGAGGAGAGAGGAATGAAGGAGGGAGAGGGAGGAGGGTAGAATTCCTCCAGCTTGACGCTATCTGAGTGATGGAGGAAATACAAACGACCTACAGAAGGTGAGCATTTTGGAGGCCAGAATATACAGACCATTTCTCTCTCTTTCTCTCTCTCTCTCTCTTTCCCTCCTTTCAGAGAGAGGAGGAGGATGAAAAGAGCACTCGGTAAATATCAGATAGAAACTGACAGTGGGAGTGAGAAGGAGAGATCCATGTGTGAGAGACGGTGAAGGAGTGAGTGTGACTGAATGTGAGAGAAGGAGGGAGTGAAAGAGAGAGAGAGAGAGAGAGAGAGAGAGAGAGAGAGAGAGAGAGAGACCGACAGCATGCATAAGTGAGAGCAATCACTGGAGGATTTTTCTCCTGGTTCAGTGCAGGAATGTAAGTGGGATGGCAGGAAGGTTCACTGAGTAGAGGAAGCACCTCTATTAATAGCGGCTTTCAGAGTTTGTTCACGGCAATGGGAACGCTCAGTCCCAGCTTCAGTCTCCAGCTCCCCCCTCTCTCACTCTTTACTTGTCTCTCTTTTTCTGTCATCCACGCTCATTCTCTCCGGCCCTCTCCATCTCTTTCCCTCTCTCTCTCTCCCTGCCTGTCTTTCAATCCATCCCCATCTCTTACTTCTCTTTTTTCAGGCTGTGCCTGAAACCGGAAAAAATGCTGCCTTCAAAGGGAATGTTTGGTGGCAGCGAGGCATCAAGGCATGTCCGAATCAGATATATGCATAAAATTCTGCCTTCGAAGGTGCCTTCGTTTTACCCAATTTTGAAGGAAGCATAGATGTATCATTCATGCTGTTCTCAATGTCCAAGATTCTATCAAATTATGTAGTCAGCTGTTGGTATCTTGGCAACGCTGCCTCAACTATTAAATAAACAAAACAACAGCATTCTAATTAGCTATCTAGCTAGGTCGTCCGAAGCTAAGTTTTTAGCTTGCTGAAGACAGCAAGGCAGCAAGTCGCTACCTTCCAGTTTCAGACACTGCCACTGACTCTCTCTGCCTCTCTCTCTGTTCCTCCATATCCTTTTCTATATCCCTCTTTGGTTTTCTCTTTCTCTGTCTACCTCTTCTCATCCTCCCCCTGTGCCTTGGCCATGTTGTCTGACAAGGAACAAGGGGCACAGGATCTGCAATCGCAAAGTTCAGGCCAGCTTGGACAATCCTGCCATGTACCCATGACTCACTCGCTCCACTCTACACACAAACATAAACAGACACACACACACACACACACACACACACAAACACACACCAGGAGTCTGGGACATGGAGTACAAGACTGTCGAACAGCTATGGCAGGGAGCACAGTGGTATGGTAGTCTGGTCTCTCTCCCTTTCTCACACACACAAACACACACACACACACACACACACACACACACAGACAGACAGGCAGGGGAATGTAGACCATGTGAGCAGCCCGAGCCATGCTTAATCAAGAGATTCTTTTTTCTTTTTTCCACTCCTTTTCAAATGTTCTTAGTCGGGGCTCAGATGTGACCTTTCTCCAAATAACCCCACAGTGGACTGGCCTCGTGGTCTTCTGTTGTTATTTAATAGGATTGGGGAAAGGGCATTCCTTGTGGTGCTTGCTGCCCAGCCATGGAGCAATGGAAGCTACTCAATCTCTAGTAAAAGACCACAGACTTGCCAAAAGCCCGTCCATACCATCCATACTATCCAGATGATCAGCAAGCTTGACCCAGACTGGCTGAGAGACCTAAAGGTACAGGCCATGACTGTGGCGAACAATTGTTGACATTTGAGCAGAACAACCTACACACACACACACACACACACACACACACACACGTACACACAATGCAGGTTGAGAAGAGTTAGAGGACAGTGATTCACTGAATTTAGTACAAAAGCATAGGAGTGCCATGCAGGACTGCTCCTGTAGCTTTAACGCTACTGCTGTGTGGACTATGGGGGTATTTTGTGGGTAATGGCGGGTAGCAAGAGCCAGGAGAGCAGAGGGACGGGGGTCACAAACGTGTCCCAGATGGCCATGGTTTACAAGGACACCAATCAGTGCCATGCTACTCAGCGTGAGTGAGGGAGGCTGCCGCTGACGCGCCTTAATTAGATGCCTCTGGACTCGGACTCTGAGACGCTCTCTCTCTCTCCCTCTCTCACTCCCTCTTTCTCTCTCTCTCTCTTACTCTATGCCCGCATAGAGGAAAAAGAGAAAGAGAGGAGGATGGTTTCTTCTGGGCTGGTGTCTCTTAGAGACTTCAAACAGCAGATCACGTGAAGGGGAAATGTTTGGGTAAAGAGCTGTGCCTATGTAAACATCTGGGCCTTGGCGCGGGTGTGGAGATAACAGCAACAATGCCGGGTATGTGTGTGTGTGTGTGTGTGTGTCTGTGTGTGTGTGCAAGTGTGTCTGTGTGTATGTGTAATTCAGACTACTTAGGGCTCTTTGAGCCACAAGCGCATCAATGATACTGTGTTGCAGCTGTTTGCCTGTTTCAATACACACACACACACACACACACACACACACACATACACACACACACACACGCACACATACACACACACACACACACAAGCACAGCACCATTTTTATGACACATAGTTAATATTCTTTTTAGCGTCTTTCCAAAAAGGAGGGATTTCAATGAAAAAAACACATGGTACACATTCATACTTCCCCATCATACAATCATAAAACTGTATCTCCTCATTTAAATAAACACTCCAATAAAAGGTCTCCTCTCAGTTTCAGGTCATGGTCTGTCACATGACAATCAGATCTCCCAAGACAGTTATGTTATTGATTAAGATGACTGAAATTTACATCCTGTCGGCAAGATGAATTATTCATCGGCAACGATCAGCGCCTGTGTGTTTCATCGAGGCATAACCACTATCTCCATCTGCTTGCCATAACTGTGCAAGACAACTTATAAATCCTGACATATCTGACAGAGAAGCTTTTCAAACAAGATGAAGCATATGTTCGACAGCCAGCAGTTTACAGTCATAAAAGCTCTGAGTAATATTATCTTGGCAATGTGTGTGGACGATGGAAAAGGTTCTTTAAAAACAAACACATTACAATACATCTGAGGCTCATGAAAAAATACAGTATGTATGACTGCTTTTACTGTCATGACTGAAACTTGTTATTCCTGCTTAAACTACAAGCCAGTTAAAATGATCGGAAAGACGTCCTGGGGTTCCTGACTAGAATGTCCCCCTCCGCTGTGGTTTTGGTGGATTTTATTTTGGATGCTTTGGTTTTCTCATGAATTGGGGCTGTCGGGGCTGTAGTAGCCACCAGTGGGAGAAGCTTATTGACTAAGAGAAGTCTGCTGCTGTGAGGCCCTCAGAGACTTGAAGAGGACCAAACAGAATAGAACAGAAGAACATTTCATCTCAAGGCTTTAGTGGTGCTCTAACCACCCCCACAACTCCAACCAGGTTGATGTCTTCAAACCATCTATTTCACAAAGGCTGACAAGAGTAATTGTAAGTTTGCTTTGGAAAGTTCAGTTGAGACAACATCTGCACAATGGTACATTGCAGTATCTACTAAGGTAATAGCTAATGCTAACTTCTGAGCGAACCTACAAAAAGGATTCTCAAACGTCTGGCTGTAGCAATGATGTCACAGATGGGAATTCCAACTGGAGGCCCTCTTAGCTTATAAAACCCTGTTTCAATTCGTTGCACGTGGCCCAGCTACACTAACCAACATCCCCTCCCCACACCCGTCCCCCACGCTCCAAGTGCTCCCCCGAGTGTAAGAGGGGGCTTTACTGTTAACTTCATCATCTTGCTGCTTTACAACCATGCCATTTCCAAGGCTCCCTCACTCACATTCAAAACTACACCCTGACACCAGATTTCCATCTTACTGGGAAAAAAATATCTACGTCTCTTCAATTTCCAAGATTGAAAATGTCTCATGACGGTCCCTTCAGATCACAGAATGTTTCTTGTGCCGAAGGTTTAGGTGGACCAAAAAGGGGGAGAATGAAACACAGCCGCCCCCAAAATATGAAAAATGTGCTAATATGAACCAGAAGCGTTCCTCAACGCCCCTGCCCTTTCCCAGGAGTCTTTGCTGTATGTGCTGTGTGCAAAGAACATCTACGCTCCCAGCGACCACCACGGTATAGTGATGTCAGGCTTCATTTCTCTCCTTTTGCTTTCCCTGGAAAAGGGGCGACGAAGGGAGACGGATGTATAGCAGGCAAGCATTCCATTCCGTTCCCTGAAAAATGGAAAATCAAATAAAAATGGCTGCAGAGAGACTGGAAGCAATTAAGCGGAATGATGTCATCATTCTATACGGCACAAAGACGCATTTGAAGCCGAAACACACGGCAAGGCTTCACACAGGCACGCATACTGTAAGCCAGGAGTCGCAATGGCCTTAAAATTCCTCCAGAACAAATTTCAAATAATCTCAATTTCCTCTTACACCATGGAACACTGATATATTAAGAGGCCTATAATTTAGAAACACACCAGAGCATAATATCTTAATATCAGTATTTGGTAGTTAATGCCTTCTTTATACCTGAGCAAACTTGTAAATGCACTTCAAGCTACGTTTATAAATCCCTCTAAAAAGCTGAAGGGCTTCTGTTACATAGCAGCAACTGTTGGCAGCTGGAGTCACGCTATTACAAGACCTATTACAGAGACTATGTTTTTACATTTGCGCAGAATACTGTATGCAAGAACATTCTAGTGAGCTAAGGAGCACTGTGAAGTGACTGGCTGATAAGACGTTATTTAAAGGAATGTCACAGTGTCGCTCTCTCCTGAGCCTAACTGCACAGCAGCAGTGGCTGGGGCAGATGTTATACCTCTGGGGCTCGCAGTAGAGCCGTCAGAGATGACGAGCCACTATGGCTTTCTGAAACGCACACACAGGCACACACACATACACACACATACACACACACACATGCACACACACACACCATGTGTCTCCCATCTGGCTGAGGGGGCTGCCTGCACCCACACACACACTTTCTTCCTCTTTCTCTCTCAGTGTGTGCATTAGTCTCTTTCAAATTTAAAATGAAAGAAGCTTTATAAGCAAGTTGAATCAACACAGAAGAGTATAGCTGAGGCACAAAACATAACATATGACAAACAAAAGACCAAAGATCCAAACTCAGATGTTTCCCTCCCTCCATCTCACCCTTGTTCAGCAACCCTCTCTGTCTCCCAGCAATTTTACACAGCTAAAAATGCCGTACTAGGTTGATAAAAAAGTACTATAATATACTGACATGTTTCCATCATATTATCTTTCTCCTTTTCAACCATTTAGCCTGATTGATGACCACAATCTGCTACTGCTCTAGGATCAGTGCCATCAGTAAAGTGTAAAAGACAATGCTAAGCGAACAGTAGTGGCAAGACCTCCTCAGTCCATCTCAGGTCAGGGGAACACACAGACACACAGATACACAGACACACACACACACACACACACACACACAGTGAGTGTGAGAAGTGGAGACTGCTTTGACTCATGCAGCCTGCAGAAACCTCTCGTGGAAGTCAATCCCTGGCCGGTGTGTTGACATTGCATTAATTCATAATGATAAGGCCTCAGTGCCCCCTGCTGCCCATCTCTGTCTATCTGTCCTCCTGACTACCACACCACCTGGCCCTCAGTGCAGCAGTGTAGCACTGCAGACACATAGACAGGCAGCGCTTAGAGCGGAGAGAGCGTGGGCACAGAGTTGCAGTTACAGTTACTGTCCCACTCTGCATAGTTATGGTGACATAACTACTCACTGGGCTTGACAAACACCCACTTGGAAACGGCTGAATCTCTCTGGACTGAGTGACTAGTAGTCTTCCAAGAGCAAACAAGCTCCAATATCTCATCTGAAGCTGCAGATGGAGAGTGCATCTCCACAACAGACAGACAGCGTGATATGCTGAAGGACATTTCAGGGACACATTGATCTCAGTGGTCTGTGGAAACCAATATCATGTCTTAGGGATTTTTTGACTATTTCAGGGTTAATGATGACCCTACAGTACCTTATATATAACTCTAACTTATTAGTCCAGGAATGAAAGACAAAACTGTGCTCTACGTGCTGTCTAGATGTTAGCTGTTCATGATCTCTCCCCTGCCTCTGTGTGTACACATCCCACACTCACAATACACACTGTGAATATTTGGATGGCTAACCTGAAGAAAAGACAGGTTCAATGTAGCTCCTCTTTTTAAGGAGATGTTCTGCTCACTCAGGTTTGCTCACTGACCTGTGCAAACATCTCTGTCTCCCTGTCTCTTCCTCCCTTTCTCTACCTCTACCTCTATTCATCCTTCTGTTTCTCTGACTTTGCTATTTAATCATCTTCTCTTCTCTTCATCTGGCTGTCCTTCCCTCCATCTCTCTCTGCCCTGTCCTCTCATTCTGTATCTGTCTGACTGTCTCCCTCTTTTTCTCACACTCTTTTCCTCTCTCTCTCTCCTTCTCCCTCTGTCTTCCTTGGATCAGGTTTCACGGCCTTCTCTTTGGGGCGCTCTGGGCTCTGTAGAGTTTACAGTGATATCGTTCGCTCTCTCTCTCTCTTTCTCTCACTGGCTGGCTGGCTTGGCTGGGATAAAAATAGCTCGCCACTCGCTCACACACAACCCCATGAGGTAAACACTGATTCACACAGTGGGCACGGCCCTATGCACCAGGACAGCTGGGCGGCCCACTGTTTACTAGATGTGCTTGAGGAAGGGAAGAGAAAGCGAGAGAGAGAGAGAAAAATGTAAGTCACAAGGAACACGCACTTTGGAGGGTGATGCAATTTTGGCCAGCCCTGTTCCCTTTTAACCCCGGAGAGCTTGATTCAGCGAGAGTTTTTTTTTATAAGGCGGCATTTTGTTGTGTGCTAAATTGAATCACGCAATGAAAACGAGTGCATCAGGCAATGAATAAAGGCATTTGACTGAAGAGCTGGCAAGCTCAGATAAATGGCAGTTGAGCACGGAGGGGTAAGGTCATGATTCACGAGCTGACGGAGTGCAGTGTAGCACTGAGGACCAGGCACATTGACATGACCATGGAGAGAGAGAGAGAAAGAGAGAGAGAGAGAGAGAGAGAAAAGATAAACACATAGGAGTGGATGACGTAGCTGCTGCAGAATAGTCCACTGCAGGGGGAGACCGGGCAACCAACACCACCTGCTGGTTGCAACCGACACTGAATGCTCACACTCAGTCTCTCAAATGCTGTAATGCACATGAAGTAACTCATATATACAGACAGACACACACACACACACACACACACACACACACACACACACACACACACACACAAAATCATTCATTACCAACCTACACACACTCACTCACTGTCACTGTCACTCTCATGGTCAGGTCATACGCTCAAACTCACAGGCCTTTTCTGTAGACCTACATAACAGTACTTTCTCCTCCAGTCATGCCTCTCATAAAACCATTCAGACTAAAACTCACTATCCAGTCAAGCACATGCCAGGAAAAATGAATGGAGTCCTTCACAGTTTATTTCTTCAATTAAAGATTTAAATCGCAAATGTCTATTTTCGACAACCTCATGTGAAACCCATTGTGTACATCTGTACCAAAAAAAAAAACTTTTAACAAAGTAATTACAAGGTTTAACGAGCCTTTAAATCTCTAAACGTCTGCACATTGTCAAATGTAGTTGAATAACATTATAATAACAATAACACCCACGATGGACCGAAAGAAATGTAGTATTGAAAAAAGCTGAACAGGCACTTTCTGACAGAAATACGAACACAAAATTAAACAAGCTGGACTGAAGCCACGTCGTTCCTGGCAGATACTCCTCTCCCAAACTAACAGCCCCAGAGTGACCCATCCATCACACACAGTCTCTCCTCCTTACAGTAAGACTTTCTGGCTCCCTCCTCTTTCCCTCCTTCTGTCTTTCTCTTTCTGTCTTTCTCCCGACATGCCAGACTTGAACATAAACTATGCAGACAAGGGCCAAAACCAACACATGTTGCAAAACCTGCGGGGCACCATGCATCTAAAAACTTGATGCTTGATGCTTTGCTTCAACACTTAAGCATTGACTGGCTGACATGCTGCTGGCATGCATAGCATGGCACGCCATACCACACACACAAACACACACACACACACTAGAGAAGCATCTATTATTAAAAGGCAAATTGAAGAGCTGTCTGACGGCATGGTGGCAGGAACAGCTGCTCTGGTTTGGCCTCACCATGTGATCAGCTGAGAGAGATGGGAACAGAACAGAACAGAACAAAACAAAACAAAACGGAACAGAGCAAAAGCAAAACAAAAAAACAAAACGCACAAAGCAAACGGTTGTGAAGTCAAGGGAGAGAGTCAGTGACATCAGTGTCCTTTCAAGCGCTCCCATCTAAACGCATGAACTGAAGTGAACTCAATCATGACTTCTAACTCACATTGAAATTGAGGTATGTTTGAAAAATACAGTAGACAAGCATACATATCTCAGCTTTGAGTACACAACCTCCAGTCTTGTGATGAGATATGGATATTTGAGTGTGTGGAGACAAACATACTACACACGCACCTTTCACTTTTTCTTGTTTAGTTATCAAACAAGACACGTCCCACAAAGTGTATGTAAGTGTGTGGACCTATACACATAAATACATTATAGCCACTCCTTGTTTGACTGGCAAACACAAACCCTGTGATAAAGTCTATAATGATAACACTTTATGGCATGACAGTAGTATAGCATAATCTGCCTCAGGCAACTTTAGCACAGTATAGTATCTCCAAACTGCCTCACCGCTTGACTTACCGTCTCCATAAATTCCTGCAATTGCTTCAGCTGAAACTCCCCTTTCTACAGAATTGGTCCTGAGTCAACTCTCCATGCACTGTGTCTCAGTCTGTGTGTGTGTTTGGCATGAGAGAAAGAGAGTGTGTGTTTGTGTGTGAGATGAGAAGGGTCTGGCTTTCCCGCTGGCTGTCCACCCGTAGCCTGCAGCCCGCTGTGCTCTACCCACCAGTGGGGCGAGGCATCCTGGCCCTCCTGCCCTGCAGGGCTGAGACACTGGGGCTATTGAGCGGCTGCGGCGGGGCACCTCCCAGTGCGGCTGTCTACACTGGCTCGGGGCATTGTTTACGTTGGCACTACGCATAAAGGCAGCCTTTCTCGTGCCCCTTGCCTGACGTCGGACTTTTTCCACCTTTGATGAGGGGGTGGGGGAGGGGGGAATCTGAGGAAGAGAGGTTGGACAGAGTGTACAGGTCCCCCCCATAGTGGCCAACGTGTAAAACTGTCAAAATATGTTAGGCGCAAGGGGAGGGGAAACATCCTTGGGTGACATAATTTACAGGAAGAAATAAAAATATTATGAAATCCAGACACACAGTGAAAATGCCAGACAGATCTGAATTGACACCGGCAAAAAACCTCACAGACACAGGTGAACATCTGACTGAGTATAAAAACACTGCATCTATAACTCATTTTGTCCAAAAGGTAAGTGGGTGGGTTTAAAACATAAATTACATTTAGTTCACATTCATGCCAACTACTTTAACACCAATGACTCTCATGGTTTGGCAAACTGTAGGATCTCAAATTAGCCATGAAAATAATCACTCATTAAAGGGGGATTTCTGTAAATGATCAACCACAGATGTCAGACTTGGCTGAGGGCGCAAAAAATCCCAGCTCACCTGGGAAAGATATGTTTTTTTCTTCCCCTTTAAAGAGGTAAAAATTCAATAAAAAGTCCATAGACAAGCACTCTGATCAGGACACATTTCCCACAAAAAAACTAAACTAAATTATGGAATGTAAACTTTGAAATGTTTGTATTAGATATGCTAAGACTAGTAGCTTCAGTTGTAGTTTCAAATGCCTGTGAGAAGAGACTTTCTCATATACAAATAAATCTGAAACAGTGGGAGCATTGGAAATGTAGTTTTTGACCCAAAAGCCAGGCCGTGCCCAGGGCTAATGGCTGCTAATTAGGACAAAGGCCAAAGCTGGAAGGGCACATGCTAGAGTACCCAGCACTGCCTGAGGCTTACTGCAACACATGACCACTCAGGACAGTCAGATGATTTTGGGGTGAAATCGTCCAGTCAGGACTTAAAGCTGCTTGTCAGAGGATATCCTGCCCCAATGCTAACCTGCCCCTTTTTTCCAAAACACCGCTGATTCTAGCTGATACAGGCGCACAAAAGCAAACAGTTTTGTCTATCACAGGATAACGTTATGATGAGCCCGTTGTTTTCAAAAGGTCAACAGATTTTTTTTTCACACAGACAGCATGGGTTTTTAGTGTTCTGGGAAAAGACTTCCATTTTGACACTTAAATGCACTTAAATGATCATCAAAGTCCTCTCATGCCATTTCAACAATCCTCATCATAGCTAGTATCAACACCAGAGTACTAGTCTGTACAAAATGTGCAATCACTTCCCTACATGTCAGCAAAAATATTTTCCTTTCATTTTCCAACTGTGATTTTGATAGAAAATTATATTATTGAGTCATGACTCATCACCAACACAACACTAACAATCTGCCAAAGAAATAAGCGTGAGATGAATTTATTTATTTATTTTAAAACCACCTATCTTCAGAAGACCCTGGAAATGTGTGCTGCAAGTTGTCTCTGTGTGTGTGTGTGACTGTAAGGAAAAAAAAACAGAGGATTCCTGAGCTGGCAGATTCCATTCATACCTCTGCCCTGGACCGTCCTGCAGGAACACGAGTCAGCACAATCTAACGTTTCATCCTCCGCTGAAGCCGAGCCCGATCAGCCGAGGAGGAAGGAAACTAGACCCTGTCTTACCAGCCTGCCGTTAGAGCTCAGCACAAGAGTCAACTGCTAACAGGAAAAAGAATCTTCAGATCGGAATTAAATGTCATATCCCAGCACTTTCATGTGGGCAGAATACAAATAAAATGCACTCTATAGTTTATTTTTCGTGTTAATTATGTTAATGAATATTCTACAGGTCACTGAAATTTGAGGTTCCCTACACCACAGAAAGAAAAAAATCATAGCTTATCGACAGACATGTGCATTAGACTTTTAGTGTGTTATAGATTAGGAGGACAGTGGTAGGCACTTAAGAAGTGATCTTTAAACCTTACCAAGCAGCCTCAACACCATGTGAACACGCACATACGCAAACACACACAGGTACACACACAGCTGAAGGTGGCCCTTCCTGATAAAGTGGACAAGAGCATACTGATTGGCTCCCTTGACACGTGACCTCACAAAGATGTTTGATAATGCCCTATTGGAAGTACAGTATGTTAAGACAACCAGCTGGCTGCTACACAAGGTGTTCAACACACAACTGATCAGTGAATGGAGAAATGCTGAAAGATTGTTTTCTCCATTTACTGACTGAAGCAGACCTGGAACCTGTATATGATATGTGTTTGTGTTAGTTGCGGTTCTCATATCAATACTATCTCTCTCATAGGATTATCATAGCAACTTCGGTATCTTCCAAAAACAACCCAATTTTTAGTATAAATAAAAAAACAATCCCAGCATTCAAAGTGCTTGTTGACTCTGGGAGAGGCCTTTTGAGTTCAGTGGATTCCACGGAACACAAACTAGATTCCCATATCTATGGAGACGAGGGGAGTTCCATCAGTTTGTTTTCCGTTTCATGTTGATGTTGTGCAACTGTGTCAGAGACAAGGAATTGTTTGTGTTCCCCTGCTGATGCAGATTACACTGAAGTGATTATGGCACAGTAGGACTTATTTGGATATGCCCCCACCCTTATGAGGTACACTGGGTAGGCTAGTTCAGTATTTCAGTGTGAATTACCTCCCTTGACACTGCATTTCACCAATATAGAAGAGCATGTGTGTGTGTGTGTGTGTGTGTGTGTGTGTGTGTGTGTGTGTGTGTGTGTGTGTGTGCGCGTGTATAAGGGGGAGCGAGACAAACAGAGGGAGCGTGCATAAACAGGTGTGGCCATCATAAACATCTACCTGGTAGTAAATTAAGCATTTTTTCATGAGTCTGTTCTTGTTTTTAAAAAGAAACTGTGTTTCCACTGCTGCTGAGTGAACAGTCACTCACTGTTTGTACGTCAGGATCTTCTGTAGTGAGCTGTTATCCAGACCTGGAGACACCCAGACCCCGATTATAACAATCACAACTAATTGCAGAACAACAACAACTTCTTGCCTTTCCAACAGAAGAACACTGTTTTCATTTTAATAACCCCTTAAGTGTACTTTACTAGAACACAGACATGGAAAGACTAGAACTTTTCTCTAGAAAATAGCTCAATGGTCACAATTACAGTCTGGCACGTACGTCAGTGAAAGATTTTTTTTTTTAATGTAGAAGAGGGAATGAAGAACATTATGTTTCTTGTTCTGACAAATGAGAATATTAAAGTCTTTCGGGGTGTGATGGGATGTCTCTCAGGAGCATTACTAATGTCTCTCTGCAACTATATCAACTCATACAGCAAATTAGAAACCCAGACAGTGGCGACAGCGATACATCATTAAGCACAATTAAGCATGAGTAGCATCCAATCAAAGAAACAACAGGAATTCAATATGAGGCTAAATATGAGGCTAATGAGAACGCTCAGGATGGACTATGGCTCGACTCTGAAATAAATCCGTGCCAGATTAGGGCCGCATCTGGGTCACTGTCTGAAGTGGTTGATCTGTGATGAGTCACAACTGTTTTTTTTTTCTTTTTAATGAGGATGCTTTCTTTCTGGGCAGTGTGCCATACCAATCTATACAATTTCATTTTCGTGTGAAATGAAACCAGGTTTTTGAACAATTAAGTGCATTTCTATTTAAATCAGCAAAAGAGAGGAAGCAAGTGTGAGTGTAATACATTCAGCAAAAGTTAGAGCAGAGGTTTGCAAAAAGTAGGAACAGACCTGTGCTGCACAGACAGATGCATGTGTATTTTTGGTTTAGTGCAGATCAATTTGACTCTATACTTATCCTGCCCTACGGAGATGGCAGGCGGAGATGCTCAAGTCTCCAGCAGACCCTCAGAGGCCCTCAGGAGGCGGCCTACTTTCCCTCCCCTCGCAAGACCCCATTCATCACCATCATCATCATCTCGTGCAAAGCCGGCCTAAAGCAGAGCAGCAAAACTTCACAATTGCATAATTAATCCCACTTACTACACAAAAGCAGCCCACGCAATGCATGTTGTGTGTGCCGGACATACACGTAGCCTTTGAATCCAGGGAGTGGACAGTACATAATGCCTCAGGCTGATTGGAGAAAGAGAGACACCCCCCCCCCCCCCCTTCCTTTACACGTACACACACACCGCCATACAGTCCTTTTAATCTGTACTAATGATGAGGCCATGGAGGCTATTCATTCTGTAAACAGCCACAATTAGTTTAGGTCAGCAGTTTTTCCTGGATGAGAAGGGAATGGAAAGCAGGGAGAGGAGGGGGTTTGAGGGGTAGGGGTTGTTTGTGAGGCTTCATCACTGTAAATCAATGTGAGCTCATCAGCTAAAGCGCAGTGAAGTGGAGGGCTGGAGCTGGTGTAAATGAAAAGATGCAAACAGAACAGAAAGGAGGGAATGAGCTGCAGCGTAGAGAAGCACCATCTGCCCTCTCAGTCAGAAACACAGAGGTAAGACCAAAAAAACACCAGAGAGACAGACAGCCTGTCCTCCTCAAACAACTCATTTCCTCATGGAGAGGCTCAGGAAAAGATAACCATCTGTCCCACAAAATGATAAAAAAAAAAAACAACTTCGTGGGGCCAAAAAAAAGCCTACAAACCAACTTTACCAGCAGGAAAACGCCTTCACTTGTCCCTTTTGGATGATCAGCAAAAACTCACAGAAAGACAAACAACTGTAACTGCAAATGCAACTGTAGCAATTCTGCTCTCATCACTCTGCCCTCAGACCCCTTCCCACACCCCCGTCTTATGCCCCTCTGTTGGGCTGCCAGAGAGAGACCAACTGATTCTGATGTAGTCCACATTTGGCCCAGATCTGTTAGCACGTTAGCACAGCTGTTTGGCGCGGATCTGCTGGCCGCTATCGAACATCAGACCACTGCGGAATTGAGTCATCATCTCCCCACAGCCCACTTGAACTCGGCACGGCTCCTGTGCTGGACAACCCCTCTGCACCGCTGCTACCTACCGCTGCGCACTCACGCTGCTGCGAGCTGTAAGCGGTAAACAGACTCTCGTAACACGACCTCGCCGTCTCTCTCTCTCTCTCTCTCTCCCTCTCTCTGTGTGAGACTACACCTCGGCCACTACTAAAGCACTCTTAATTTCCCTGGTCACCCATCAGCAGGAGCAGGAGCGAGAGGAGAAACAAGCTCGTCTGTGTTCCTTCTGTGAGACACAACAAACACACACCGTAGAGCGGAGGAGTCCATCCTCCTCCCACAAAAGTCTTTCCTCTCAGTTGCCATAAACATGATATTGTGCATTTTGTTCTCTTCATTCATCTCCCACCGCACAGGTGCACATACACACACATTTGCCATTTTCCCTTCTAGCTGCTGTTATTACCCATCTGTTATTTTTATGAGAAATGTCAACCAGTAGTCTCATGGCACAAGATGTCATCCATTCACTCCAAGAATCTGTCTTTCCTCCTAACCTCTTTACAGTGTTACATGTCCAGCTATACTGCTTCACAGAGATAATTAGTCACACATTACAAGAGTGATACAACACTGACCTCTCCAAGTCTGCCTTTTCTCCTACCAGTTAAAAAGTTGCATTACATTCCCACTGTCAGAAACACCAAACAGAAACTGCAGTGTGAGAGTCCACCTACCTCTACACAAGTGTGCCCTTCTCTCTTTGTGGTCAGATGAGGTACATATCCATAAGGCTGTCAGGGGTGTTGTTGTTGAGGGGTGTGTGTGCGTGTGTGTGCCTTGGCTGGACTAGACTTGATCTAGACTTGGGAGGGGAGACTGTCTCCCAGAGAGGCTGGGAGGTGGCTGGGGTCGGGCTGCTCCTGTGCAGGGATGCTGTGTGGCTACAGGGGAGCTCTCCCTGCCTGCCTGCCTGCTTGGCTTCACTGGTCAGCACATTCCCATGAGCGTCAGGGAGGGAGGGAGCTGGGGAAGGTTGCTGACCCCCCCACCCCCACCCCTTAACTCCAACCCCACTGGCTCTCTCAGCACCCTTGGCTCTTGTGTCTCACTCCCTCCCCCTGACTCTCAGCTGCTGAGGTTATATTTCTCTCACCACCAACCCCCTACCACACACACACTCTCTCTCTCACTCTCTCTCTCTCACACTCTCTCTCTCTCTGTCTGTCTCTCATGTAGTGTTTTCTCAGTACATTTCTCTTATATATTTTCTCTTCTCACCAACCCCCACCTCACTCCTTTCTTTCATATACTCTCCTTCACATACTGTATTCCATTGCTGTCTTTGCTGATCACACACACTTAGATTTGTCTTACCATCGATCCCCCACCACTGATCCCTCACTTTCTGTCGCTCTGTCATCTCTGCTGTGTTGCGCCTAATATAACGTAAGTCTCATTTTACTTTGACTCCTGGACTCTTTCATTTAGCTGTCTTTCTGTAACCGCTGACACTTTCTGTCTCTCACTCTGTCTCTACACACCCCTAGGTTTCTATTCATCCATTTCTTTTTATTTTCATGAGAAGAAATGTAGTCTTCTTTCCCAGCTGTTAGTTCTCCTCTTACCACCAATCCTCCATCACTCTCTCCACTTTCATATAACATTATCTATATCTATAGTACACCCCCAGACAGATGCATATGACACACACACACAAGCACGCGCATGCGCACACGCACACGCACACGCACACGCACACACGTTCACAGATTAGTTCAGCTGTTTGTGTTGATCTCAGGGCTCCAGAGGGATGGTGTCTGGTGGCTGGGCTGTTGTCGTTCCTGCTGCTGCTCTGAAGGTCAGCCAGCTAGAGCTTATTTTTCTCTGCTCTTCCCGTATAGAGCACTCAGCCCTGGCCCAGGCCATGAAACTGAGAGCCCAGGGCTGGCCACAGCATTAATGTGAGCCATTAATAACCCTGCACACTCTGAGGCACTTGGGGCCTTAGGGGCAGCTGCTCACTCCAAACAGCTTGCAGCCCGTACTGTCATTGGTCCAGTGAGGTAGACACCCGGGGCTGAGAAAGTAAAAGTCCTGCCAAATACTTTGTCCGGCCATTTAGTAAATCAGCTGATTATAGTTTGCACAACTGTTTAGCCAGGTAACTGCCATCTAATTAGTGATATCACCTACATTATGAGCACAGAAGGAATACATGGTAGGGCTCTTATTCTGAAGCCATGTTTGTCCAGCTAGCTGGTCACATGGTACCCTGCTGTATCAGTGGCTCCTGGTCAAGCCAAAGCCTTTAGCACCGTTGGTCCACTGACACAATGAGGCCTCTTGTCCACTAGTCACACCGTACAGCCTGTGTGGTCACTGGTCCAATGGCACCGCCCTGTAGACCCTGGTTCTGCTGGTTCTGATCATAACTGGGATAGCTGGGTAAGCCTGACGGGCTGATGGTCCAGTGGTACTCATCCATTGGTGCCTTTGAGATGACTTGATCAACACCACCCTCACCCTTATCTGTTACCCTTAAAGGCAGCCACACCCCTTGAACCCTCTGCAATCTCCGACTAATGTAACTTGAATGTTCAGGAGGCTGCTGTGACTGGAGCAGTGATATCTACAGCTGAGATGACAGGTGGAGGACCCGAGGAAAATGTGAATGAAAACCAGTTCAGACAGCATGGCGCTGGCGCGGCAGTGGCAGGAAACTGACGGACGAATCTCCTTATCGTCACGGCCCATACTGCAATCCTCCGCAGGAGGAGCAGGGGACCTGCAGAGGGGCCCCAGCCGACGCCACACAGGAAGCCATGTGCAGGAGCCCAGCTCTTCCTGACAGGGCCTTCATCCTTTAGCTGTGTCCCTGCATGCCTCTGCTCGGAGGGGGAAAGGAAGTAAAACATCCACTTTCACCCCCTACGTACCCGCACTCACACACACACACACACACACACATAACCATTAATGGCTTGCTCTAACTGGAAAGACAGAGGAAAAAAAATATGTTGGTAGGCTGAGGACTACAGGGAGGAAACCAAAGGTCTGTTCCACCAGTGAGAACAGATAGTCTGTAGGGTTCTAGGAACTCTGACAGCAGTATTTCAGAGTATCTCTGGGTGGGTCTAAGACAGCTCTAACAGGGAAGCACTGAATGACCTATAAGGCAGAGAGTACTGGTATGTCTTTATGGGAAATAACACAAAACAAGAGCTGTGAGGTGATTAAAGACCTTTGATCCAATTACGACAGTACAATGAGTAGCAAAACGCTTGACAATCTGAAGTCAGTCAGATTAGTGTTTAATAAATTATTCTAGCAGCCACAAAGACAGAGAAGGAGACAGTCAGAGAGACAGACAAACCCAGTCACAATAGCCTGTGCCCCTACTGGGGGTAAGTAATAAACACACATCACTCTCCTGTTATGCCATTTCTCTCCACAGCCAGCCATGTCTGTCATCATCATTTTGTTACTTTTACCAATAATCATTTGGTTTATTTTTCTTTTTTCTCAATCATTTTATATCATTTTATTTTCTATTATTCACTATGCTTTGCCTTTGTCTTTGTAAAGCACATTGAACTGCCACTGTGAATGAAATTCGCTATGTAAATAAACTTGCCTTGCCTTGAGGTCATGGTGGCCGTGAATGTCGTAAAGCTCAACAGGCAGCAACAAGCAGTCTTTTCAAAAAGGTGCAGAAGAAAGTATATTTTTATCCAGATTCACACAATGTGCTGCACTTCCCCTATAATTAGAGCGCGGTGAAACACAACGGGTGTGTAGGTTGGAGGACACACCTCCAGTGGAGAATGGGAGCGAGTGGGCAGTGGGTTTGGCAGAGGGCTGGCACGGCCTCATTTTATGGGTCAAAGGAGGCCTCCGCCTGGCATACCTCCTTCACAGCTGTGGCGTGAGGCCCATAGAGCGGTACTGCACTGCACTGCACAGTTTCTGCTCTACCTGCCTGGTGGAGTGTGTTTATATCTAGTTGAAAGCAGCCTGGCTTTGTTTCTTGGGGAGTTTCAACTGGAGTTTAATCGCTTATATGTATTTAAACAGAATGTATGTACTGTAGGTGTGATTGTATGTGAAATATAAATGAGGATCTGCCTACTTCAAACAGGCCTGAGATTCTAGAAAAGTGAGAGATAGGGGCATGAGAAAGAAAGAAAGATCTTTCTCATTGCTTTGTTTCTTTATTATTTCATCATTATTACCATTTCGACGTGATCTCATATTCACTGCAGCGATGAGGTGAACTAAATTGGACTGAATTAAGAGTGAGTGTGCCAGAGAAAGAGACAGATGCAAAAAGCAAATGAAAAAAAAGGCAGAGTTTTTTAACTGTACATAATGAAATACAGAGCGAAAGAAAATCAGAGAGAGAGAGAGAGAGAGAGAGGGAAGGATGGAAAGAAAGAGAAAAAAAAACAGCAAGAGAAGAAAGAGAAATTAAGTTGCTGAGCAGGACATCTGCTAAACTACAGCATGCTCAACTCACAGGTCACTAAACATGGATGAATGCCTACCCAGGGAGGCATGAAGCTGGAGAGCTGTTGGGCAGACTGCACAAAAAATCATCATCTGGGTATTGACTGGAAGAACCCATTAGCACCGCACAGTAAAACTTTACGACAGGACTGTGTTATTCCACACAGACATATAGTCAATTTTTGATGAACCAGTTTAATGAAAAAATAGAAATAACAGGAAATGTGACACTCACTCACTCAGTACTGTTCAATAATGAGCATACACAATGTCACTACCCAACATCATGTAAATAGTGAATCTATGAGATATTAGTGCGGAAGTATTCATGTAGTCATGTAGTAAAGTAGCCTGCATAAAGTAATGTGATGCCAAGAGAAATATAAAGAAACTACAGTATGGAAAAGCCCCTAAATATGCTGATATAATTTTACTATCCAGCCCAGGGAGTTACTCAGGGCTATAGTGCCCCTACAGGCAGCACTACCATTAGCAGTTTTGTGACCCTTAAAAAGAGTCCCTGCTGTAACTCTGAGGTCCAGCAGGGGCTTTAAGGGGCTGCCCTTTAGAGTGCCTGTGGGAAATAGTGGCCATGCCAAGGCACAACAATTGCCTCCCTGCTGCTGTAAGCCTTGAGCCACAAGCTTCATACACTAAATTATGAATGAAAGGATCAGAACAGATCGACTTTCAGGTTTCCGGACCTGTACTGGTCAACTCTAACACCTGAGGAATCCCACATGCAGGGGAGACAAGTCACACAACAGTTCTCCCAGAACAAAATGACACTGCCTGGGGAAAAAAACTGTTTGGAAAACAGTCTTCAATGTGCTAGATTCTCCCTAACTCATGAAAATAATCCTCTACCATAACTCTACCAATAGGGGGAGCAAGTGCATAGCAATCAGCTCCTGTTTTCATCAGGATAAACACCAGCCCCAAAAGCTGCAAAATATTTTGTTCATTTTCATAAGATAATCCATTCCCATGCTAACAGGCACATAGTTAATACATTAGAAATGTCCAATTGAGGCCAGTAAATCTCACATTTTTTCTACATGGAAGGGCCATGGTTGTTTAGGAAATAAAAGTATAGCACTGATTTCTACAGTTCTTCTAGCCGTTCTAGTTCAGCCAACTCAAATGAGATGGGTGGAGATGCAAAGAAAGGGAGAGAAAGAGAGGAGAGAAAGAGAGAAACATTGATAAAGAGAAACATTGATAGAGAGAGGCAAGAGAGAGAGGGAGAGATAGAGAAAAAAGGAGAAAGAGAATAGAGGTAGGGGGAAGGATAGAGAGAGAGAGACTCAATCCCACGGTCACTCCAGGGAGCTCATTACCCTCGTCTGGTGTGTGTAGGCCAGGCCACACCGGGCCACAAGAACAAGGGGACTAGATCAGTGAGGATGACACCACACACACACACACACACACACACACACACACACACCAGAGATAGAACATCATACGCTCTCAGCACAAACACACATAGTCATGTCTGTCTTCGCTTGCCATGACACCAAAGACAGCCTCTGAGCCGTAGCATGAAGCATGGAGGCAGTACTGGATCGTTAAGAGTCTGATGATTACTTTCTAATGTCTCCTGTGAACTGTGCATCCTTTGCATGTCACTGTATGGTGAGATGTCATGTAAACCTGCTTTCATCTAAAGACAACTCCAACAACCAGGCTGTGATTAACACAGAAGAAACGACAAAGAAAACAAATAATACAGTACCTAGGGAATGTGTGTGCCAAGAATGTGGAAAAATAATTCAACACAAAACATCAAACGAACTGAGAAAACAAAACTACGTTTGACTTGGGCTATACTGTCACGACTCATCGTCATTGGCGATGGATGTAAATGGGGGGCTGGTAAATAAAAAAAAAAAAGGCTTGCCGAGCTTGAAGCATGGTTAAAAGGTTCACATTTAAAACACTAACTTCCTGGGGAAAAACACAAAGGTCCCTTGAGCCAAAGAAGCAACAGAACAACCCTTTAATGACTGTTTGCCTAGGCTCTGTGTCAGCCTCCATGACAGCCCTGTAATTTCTGCTCCTGTGCTTTCCACCTACAGCACAAGGGCTGAGTGCCCAGTGTGTGTGTGGGTGTGTGTGTGTGTGTGTGTGCCTAGTGTGTGTGTGTGTGCCCTGTGTGTGTGTGTGTGTGGTGGTGTGGTGTGGTGTGTGTGTGTGTGTGTGTGCATGCATCCCTCTGCATGAATTCTGTCTGAGAGGAGTTAAACAGTGTGCCTACTTGGCCTTAACCTACACAGCAGAGAAAAACACAGAGGGGTACTCTCCACCACATAGCTACACAGCTGGATGTGGGACTGATGGTGTCCACTCTGTAAGGCTCACCTTACAGCAGATCAACCATTCCACTGATTATAGCCCACAGATTAAACAGAATTGATTTCTAGCCCATTGATGAGTCATACTGTAGAACTGAGTACCAGGCAACACAATGATAGGTTCTCATGTCAAGAATTCCCAAGAGTACTGCTGAAAAACCACTGTTGTGCCTTTTCTTTCTCGTTTCCCATAATGCAGCAGGATGACCACCTACAGACCAATCAGTCTGGATCATTTCCAGGATTAGCAGGTTCATAGAGGGACGACTACTGATTAACAATACCATTCATTATAGTCTGTGGATGGATCACAACTATGCTATCAGAGTACTACACACATATCCTAGCTTCAGCCAAAGGGGAAAAGGCATGGGTCTCACTAATAGTGGAAGAATGACTGGAGGAGATAAGAGAGGTGAAGTCAATCAGAGACAGTCACATGTTCAAAAGAAAGGAGATTGATTGGGCAGTTTCCTTCCATGCAATGAATGCTGGGATAGTAAGTAAGGGCCGTTTATCAGCTACTGATAGCTAGAGGGATTGTTTCTTTTGCTTCCTGTGAATATGAATGTTCGCCCGTCGCGAGCTGACAACGACTGTTGGCCAAACGATAACAACTCGTCTGTCTTCTCCTCTCCTCGCTCTATGGCTTCATTATCTGCTGGGCGAAAAACGAATAATCTGCTATGAATGTGTAATGGCTGGGCTCTCTCCAAGAGCAATGCATCATTTCCCTCTTTCCCTCGCTGACTACCACACACGCTGTGGTGCAGGGGATTAATCAGTTACACCGCTGCCTAGCTGCACTTTGTCCATACAGATATTTCTGACACAGTGCTGGAAATGCAGCAGAACAGACATGCACACACACACACACGCACACGCACACGCACACTCGCACGCACGCAAGCATACAGACACAATGTAAATGTCCTTGCCCCAAAATCTCACACATCCATCCCAGACTTGCTTTGTTGATTCAACACAGTGGCTACACACACACACATAAACACACACACAGACACAAACACACACACGCACACAGTTAACGTGTGACTGAGAGCCATTGGTTGAGAGGAACCCAGATTTTAGGCTAATTATACATAGCATGAAGAGGAGTGAGCGAGAGAGAGAGGGAGAGAGGGAGACAACAGAGGAAGAGAACAGAGGATAGAGGGTGGAATGATACAGCTGTGTGTTTGTGTGAATGTGTGTACATGTGAATGTGTGTGTGTGTGTTTGAGAGAGAGAGAGATGATAGATGATGAAGGGTGAACACAAATACAAATGAGAGCTGCAGTGCTGCAACATGAGCTCATCACGCTCACTGGGAGCGCTCTCTCCCTCCCTCTCTTCCTCTCTTTCTATCCCCCCCCTTCTTTTTTCTCTCCCTCCTTCTCCCTCCTCTCTCATCTTCTCCTCAAACACCTCTCATGCTCATTCTCTCTCTCTCTCTCATCTTTTCTCTCTGATTCTCTCTTCTTCACTCACTTGCACTCGCTCTCATTTTCTCTCCTCCCTCTACCTCGCTCTCTCCCCCTCCCTTCCTCTGTTTTTCTCATTCTTATGTAAGTTCAGTGTAACATACACTCACATTTCTGACCTTCCACCCCAACTCCAAACACACTGAGAGGAGAGTCTTACTGAATGTTTACCTTCAAAACACACTTCAGACAACTCCTCATGTGAGGTTTATTGACCTAAGAATAATCCCCATGGTACAAGCACTGTCTCTTATGTCACTGAGCAGTGATGTAACTATGAAATCTCTCAGAAGTCCTGCACAACTTCACTCAGAGGGCATTTTCCTGGGACTAACTGTTGTATATTCACAACAGTCAGTACTTGTGTATCTGTCCATTCAAGTAGCCTAGAGCAGTGTTGAAAAGGCCCCTCTTTGGTTAGATGAAAGAGACACTTGGTGACGTGATCTTTAAGTGGTTGCTGGACAAGTTAACTAAAGGGGGACGGTGGTTTGAGAGGCTCGTCACAGAGAGGAACATCTCTCCTGTGAGTAACGAGGAACAAAAGGAGACGACGGTTACCGCTGTGCTGTTGCAGCAATCACCCTCCAGAGGACGACTAGGCTTTGGAAAATGTGTCAGACTCTTCTGTTTAAACACAAAAGGCACACAAAATTGTCATCACACCATTCAAGCACTCTCTCTGTGCTCAAGGTCGGAAGAAATCAATATGATATTCGCACTGCTATTTTGAAGTGCAAAATGAGGAAAGTTTGTAGAATCACCTTAAGAACTGGTGCAAAATGGCTGCAATGGTTTCTATTTCATAGCCTACTAGGCTGCACTGAACACAGCTATGGAAACATTTGGACAGCCCTCTGATTACATTACATCAAGCTATTTATCTCTGTGGGACCCTTCAGTTTTTCTCTAGTGAACCTAAGCAATATATTATCAACCAACAGCTTCCACATGACATTTAGCAGAACCATTATCATCTAAAGCTGATTATGCAATAATTATAATCAAGTGCAGATCAGCAAGTCCCCTGTGACATTTTTAATAGAGCACGACAGCCAATGAAGAATACTAATTTGATGTGGTATTACTGGTCGCTATGCTAGTGGGCTAGCACCAAAAAAAGAACAAAACAAGAAAAATGTGCTGAGAGCAAAAAAGTAAGGCGTATGTCAAACACCACCACACAACCCCAATCCCTGTGCGCAAACTATAGAGTTCCAGGGAACATTCAGAACAACTGCCCTGTCCAAGCATTACCACACGAGGAGTCTCACTCACCAAAGCGGAATTATTTCTCCCTCTGCCAATCCAGCTTTCCATTACTTTCTGTCCATCTCTCTCCCCATAAAGGTCTGGTTTAAAAACAGGCTGTTCAGCAGTACAGACTACAGCTGTAAGACGGCTCCAAAACGGGCTGTGGCCAAATGAGGTAGCGTCTCACTCTCACCCTGTTCTGATGTTCGGCCCACGTCAGGTCAGTCCACTAAGCAGAGCGTTCTTCTGTGCAACAGGTTGGCTTTTTACACACCTGTCTCAGAGATAAGGCTGACGTCAGGTGTTAGGTAGACTACTAAGCTATATCGAGCAGTCTTCATTTGAGAAGGTCAGGTGTGTTGTCGACCTGTTGGCCAGATAAACCGTCCTCCACACTCCTAACCCCTCCAGGTTGAGGCAGTGATGTGTC
>PYXC01000315.1:2297500-2317500 GCA_015244755.2 Tenualosa ilisha
CTACTGATCCCCTCTTCGTTGCCACGGTTTCGGCATCCACTCTGCCAGCAGTGGAAAAGACAAAACTGGTATCCACTCTGTCCCTCTCTCTCCGAAATCTCCACCAGCCTGGATCTTCTCTCATCGACTCTGAATGGTGCCAGCGATGCCAAACTCCAATGGTGCCAAGAGTACCTCACCTCCTAATAGAGGCCAGCAATGTCCTAATGGAGTCACGTGTGGCAAAACACGGTGCACGCTGCTGAGTGACACACACACACACACACACACACACACACCCTTAGTGGTGTGACAGCAGTGTGAGAACACACACTCTGCTGTGGTGACAGCAGTGGCAGTAGCAGTAGCAGCTGGAATCCAGGTCAGTGAGAGA
The DNA here is from genome assembly GCA_015244755.2 of Tenualosa ilisha. Taxonomy (NCBI): domain Eukaryota; kingdom Metazoa; phylum Chordata; class Actinopteri; order Clupeiformes; family Clupeidae; genus Tenualosa; species Tenualosa ilisha. The sequence continues at coordinate 2,297,874 of PYXC01000315.1, forward strand.
AGCAGAAGAATCAGAATCGGTACCACAAGTCTGCCTGCCTGCAAAGCACAGCGCCGCACTCTGCTCCTCACACTGAAAGCCCAGGAGGTACCCCTGCAACTGCTTCAGCTCCTGAACATGGCTGCGTGACTATGTGTGCGGGTATGAACGAGACTGTGTTTTTGTGTGTGTGTGTGTGTGTGTGTGTGTGCGTGTGTGTGTGTGTGAGTGAGAGAGAGAAAAAAAGAACTCCAATGCAGAGGACAAACCCTCCTTCACTCCTCCTCCCATGTCCTCGTTCACTTTCCTGTGGACGACATCAAGCTCCTGTCCCCAGAGTGGAGCAGGGAGGACAGAGCTGCAGTGGCCTCCTCCTAGCTCCTGCGAGATGGTGACCACACACACACACATACACACACACACACACACACACACACACACTCAAACACACCTCAGCGCTGTTTCCACTGCTGTACGCACGAGACCGCGCCGTGCCGAGATGCACCGACTCCGGTTGCCCGGCAACACTACAACCTGACTGAAATTGCAAATGGAGTACTCGCTTTGACATCTCTGATTGGCTGAGCAGGAGCAAGTGGGAGTGGTCATCCTGAGCATGCCACAGTTTTTATTCCCATGATGTCATTGGAATTTAGCTAACACAAGGAAAAGGGGGGACGTGGGAGAATGTATCTGTCTGCAGTGTGGAGACGCAGTGGTAAGTAGAATGGGCTCCATGTTACTTCATAATCATGGGAAACTACTAGAGACTAGTAGAGGCATTTCCCAGCACTGATGAAATACACATTACAGGCAGAGCATACCGTGCTTTTATTTCCATAGGGACCAGCCCTTCATAGCAATGCAGAGGTGGAAGGCGTTACGACTACTGTAGTAGAGGGTGCAGTGTCTCAACAGATGATTATTCCCTCAAGCTGTGTGTGTGTGTGTGTGTGTGTGTGTGTGTGTGTGTGTGGTGTGTGTGTGTGTGTGTGTGTGTGTGTGTGTGTGTGTGTGTGTGCGTGTGTGCGTGTTTGCGTGTGTGTGTGTGTGTGTGTGTGTGTGCGTGTCATTACTTCAATCATGCTTCATTCATCCACCACAGCGCTTCTCCCTCCACCAGCTCCCATAACAGGGGGCTCTGAACTCCCTCATGGTCCACACGGGCGACATCCCCTTCCCCATCAGCCTCAGTCCCCTGGTGCAACACACACAGTGTGTTTGTGTGTGTGTGTGTTTGTGTGTGTATTGTCACACTTGATATATATGTGTGTGTGTGTGTGTGCGTGCACTTGTTGGGATGTGTCGTTCATATGAACGCTGAAGTATGTGTATGTGCGTGAATTAATTAGAGTGTGTTTACGTGTTTGTGTGCTTTTAGACATCTCTGTCTGTAGCAAACAGTGGACACAGAGAAAACCACAATGGGAATGCTGGGAACTCTTGAGTGATGAAGACAATGAAGAATTAATCCATCTCCGCCCAACACGTCTCCTTAAAGCTCCCCCAGTCAACATGTCTTTGTACACACTCACAAAAGCACTGCCTTTGTCTGCAGGGCAGTTGTTTCCACCACACCACACCGTCCTCCACACACACACACACGCACACACACACACACACACACACAGAAACAAACAACACTATATCACGCCAGACACAAATATATTTTTCCCTTCTCAAGTGCATCTCAAGAAAAATCGAGTTGGTCGATTTGGTGGTAATTGGGTGCCCTTCACTAGACATCGTTAACTTGAGACTGGTTTGTTGCAAATGAACTTCACAAATGATTATGCAGAAGACGAGCATCTGCAAGCACTCTTTTCTTTAAGGTGTGTTTCAAAACAAACGGTCAGTCTAATGCTAATGTTTCACGCTAATGTGCAAAGCGCGTCCGCTCTCTCTTCCTCTCTGTCTATCTTTCTCTCTCTCTCTCTCTCTCTCTCTGTGTCTCTGTTCTTCCTCTCTTGGTTCTAGCCTGCTTTAACTATGAGCGTGGGCAGTGCTACTAACACCCATCTGTCTCCATCTCCACCATGTGGTAGGCTACAGCATACACACACACACACACACACACACACACACACACACACACACACACACACAAACACACACTCTGTCTCTCTCTCTTTCTCTCTGAGTCCTCTGAACCAGAACTGAGGGAGCAGAAATAAAACTGGACCAAATCAGTGAAGCTGCCGACACTCTGACACACACACACACGCACGCGCACACACACACACACACACACACACACACACACACACACACACACACACACACATCCCTCTGCAAAGCTCCCTCTGCAGATGAAAGAAAGGAGACTCACAGAGCAGGAGAGATATAGAGCAAGCACACAAACATCTTTTGGAGACCACTGAGGTCAAGCTCGCATTGTTTGCAGATCTTTAGGATTTGGGCTTGCCTAGTACTGGCTTGTATGTGTGTATTTTCACACTCATGCATGACTAGGGCTACATTTTTAGGCCAGCAGAGTGCACTCCTTTTAGAGAACTATGAGGAGATAGCATCCCTGAGAGTTTTAGTGCTTTGGCGAGATCTACAGGGTGAGTTTACTCTTCGCACCTTTGGAGGGCTATAGAGGGAGTTCAACTATTGGGAGATCTATAGGGTGAGATCACATGCTTGATGAATCTACAGTATAAGACGAGCTCAAGTCTTTTAGAGATCTATGGGGCGAGAGACTTGGACTGCACTTCTGGAGGCTTGGTGTTGCATGTAAGTGGACAAACAATGACATTATAGTCCAGCCCAGCACAGCACAGCCAGCACAGCACAGCACAGCCCAGCACAGCACAGCACAGCCCAGCACAGCACAGCCCAGCACAGCACAGCACAGCACAGCACAGCACAGCACAGCACAGCACAGCACAGCACCAGCACAGCCACCAGCACAGCACAGCACAGCACAGACAGCACAGCACAGCACAGCCCAGCACAGCACAGCACAGCACAGCACAGCACAGCACAGCAACAGCAGCAGCAGTCCAGTGGAAGTGATGGATGGTTCAGCTGCAGCCGTGTCTCAGCCAATCGCTCAATGACTAAGAGCTGGATGTCAAGCCAAACATGACAGTCGGGCTGTTGTTAGCAGACACAGACAAGAGACACAAATAATAGAGAGAGAAGTCCAGTCAGAGAGATACAGAAAATAAATGAAAAGAAAGATGCAGGAAGAACAGGGAGGAGAGACGGATGAAAGGGTATGGAAGGAAAAAAAATAATACTGACAGGGAAGGATAGAGCAAGAAAAAAGAAAGAGACAGAGGAGAAAAAATAGAAAATGCACTAACAGAGACAAAGGGAATGAAAGCAAACTGCACAAAATAAAAAGCAATGATATGAACAGAAGTAGATAGAGAAACCATTCAGGGGGAGAGAGATGAGAAGGGATGCATACAGAGAGATAGAGAGAGAGAGAGAGAGAGAGAGAGAGGAGAGAGAGAAAGAGAACAGTGACTTGGATAAAGGACAAGCGAAATCAGACAGAGGAGAGTGACAGACAGATGGAAGGAGAAAAAAATGAGTGAGAGGGATGAGGGAAAAAGAAGAGAGAGAAATGTGGAGAGAAAAGAAAGAACTGACAGATGGATGGAGAGAGAGAAACATAAGAGAGGAGGGAAGAGAGTGAGAAAAAAGAGTATGACAGGTAGACAGAGGGACAGAGGGATGAAGAGAAACAAAAGAAGAAAGGAAAAAAGAGAGGGAGAAGAGAGAAGGGGTGAGAGATAAACTGCAGCTTCATGCCCTGGAGAAGCAGCGGGCACATGTACCACAGAACTCTGATGCAAACACTCATACATGTTTAGGAGAACCAATCAGGCACCGCCGTTTGCCTGCCATCGCTCAGGGCACACTGGAATGACACAGCGCGCTGCCGGAATGTTCTCAAGTCCTCACGTGGAGAGTGCCAGCTGCACGACGCTAAGCTACACATTCCCCCATGACAGCAGTTGGTTTATTTCATTATTTTTTAAACGCTAACATCAGGCTAGCCTCCTCTGGCCACAGCAGCAGCTGCTGTTACAGTTGCTGTTTGATTAGCAGAATCTGCAGCAGTCAGCCCCACTCTTCAGGGACAGGGCTCTGTTTGAAATATTTCACATAAAAAAAGAAGTGTCAGGGAATGTCTAAATAAATTTGTCTTAGTATAAATATGAATATGAAGCAGTTTTAAATGTTAAGTTTGAACAATGAAGGTATTTTTGAACCCTAGTGAAATACTCATTGACAGAGTGGGAACAGGGTTTTCTCCAGCAGATACAGACAGATACAGACAGACACAAATGAGGGACTACATTTGTAGCTAGCTCACTGGAAACCAGTTGTGTGTAAGAAAGCACTGGGTGTTCATTTGCACAGGACAGGACACTAATGGTGTGTTTTTAACTGATGTAATAAAGCTGATATCAGCGTCAAAGGGGAACTCGACCGACATGAAATCAAAACAAGGTGAACTGGAGGCCAACTGTCAGGTTGGGAAATAAACCAAGAAAGACGAGCGAAGCTCGCCACTTGCAATCACACACACACACACACCACACACACACACGTACGCACACGCACACACACACACAAGAGTAATGCTGAGGCCCATCGCCTCAGGCACAGACACAGAGAATTTCGAAGAATTAACCCACCACCCACACCCCTCCCGACACACACACGTACACACAAACACACACCTCCCCTGTGTCTAAACGTTCACAAAGACAATCAATGAAACACTGCCAAGGGAAGATTAGCAGCACCTCCACAAAGGCAGAGATGGAGGATCAATACACACATCACCAGAAAGACAACCATCACACTCACTGACACACACTGGTTAAAGCCCTGTGGATGAAAGTGGCCAACACCTGAAAAAACACGTGTAAACCATCTAGCAATGCATGACATCTGCAGTCCTATGCTAAACAGACGGATGCCTGTGTTTATCATTAACTGCTACGGAAAGCTACAGGTCGACAGCACTCTGTGCACTGTCCAGTCTTATTAATGTGGTAGTGAATGAAAGAGTTCTATAGGTGGCTTTAAAGTGCTGTGTTGTGCATGTCTGTGTGTGTGTTTGTGTGTGTGTGTGATGTTTGAAATGCAGGCAGCGTGCTTAATCATTTCTGTTTGGGCTGTTGTAATGGGCTCAGTGCCCAGAGTGGGTGACTGCAGTGAAGGCATGGCAGACCCAGAGAGCTGGAGGCTAACTGAGACAACATAAAAGCTCCTGGCTACAGGCTCTGCCCTCGCCGGCAGATTACACAACATCTCTTCCATTCTCGCTCTCTCTTTTTCTCTCCCACTCTCTCTTATAAGACTTGCTATCAGAGAAACAGAATATTTTCTTTTTGATTTTTTTAGCTCTCTCTCTCTTTCTGTTAATAATAATAACACATATACCTGCAGTCATATGAAAAAAAAGAAAAAGAAAATTCATTCATGTACTAGTGCAGACATCTACAATCACAGCCAGAGAGGCCAACTGATTAGCCAACTCTGAGAGCAGTAATGAAGGCACACTGTGGTCTGCTTGGAGGACACATCAAACCCTGACACTCACTCACACACACTGCTTTTTAAGCCGTGCTCCACCTAGTGGCCAAGAGGAAATATTACAGGTCACAGATTGCGGCTAACCGCAGCAGTTGGGAAGGGACTCCATACATTCTGAAATACCACACACATGTACACACACATACTCAAATACACTTAGTGAACTCCATACACATCTTCATGTTTATGTTTCGCTGAAGTATAATATTTCCTTTATACAACATTGCACGACTCTAATAAGACAAAGACCATTAAAAATAACATTTTTATTTGCTTGTGGTTACAATACCATGATTCTACTGAATTCTCTTAGAATGAGACATGATAAAATAATAATAATCATAATAATAATATTTTAACAGTGCATGCAGTGCTGTCTGGTTAATACATTGCATCAACAATTGAGGTTTCCTCTGTTTTGCATAACATCTCAAAGTGCAACCACCAACTCCTCCTCATGTCTTACATACAATTATCATTTTGCATTGTCATCAAGTCCCTTGTTAAAAGCCTCATGATGCTATTATACATGAACATACAGTACACCTTAACTGACTGGGTCTACATTACTAGTAAAGTATTGCACGGGGTGCCCTAAGTGTCCCCTGTGTTTGTTTTTGAGGTACGAGGTGACAGAAGGGCGGTGGGAAGACATTCAGAGAGGAGGAAGGGAGAGGGGGAGCAAGAGAGAGGAGGAGAGGAGATGACTCCTGCAGGGCTCCTCTGGTCGATGGAGGGGGGGGGGAGCTTCAGGCCTCGGGGGCGCCCATGCAGAAGGAAGAAAGGTGGAGAAGAGTCTCAGTGCATGGGGGAGAGGGGGAGAAAGAGGGAAAGAGAGAGAGAGAGAGAGAGCTTGAGAGATAAATAAACAAGAGAAAGAGAGGTGAATAGAGATAAAAGAGAGAGAGAGAGAGAGAGAAAAAAAGAGAGAGAGAGAGAGAGAAAAAAAGGTGGGCAAAGACAGAAGCCGGAGAGAAGGAGAGCGATTCCATGGGTTCCTTCCCTTGTCTTACTTCCGGCTATCTTGAAGGACTACTGCTTCCAGAGGGAGGGCAACAGAACTGATGGAGGACATTATCGTCCCTGTCAGAGAGGGAGGGAACAGCGGGAAGAAGATGGTGGGCATACGCTGCACAGCTCACATACACAACAGAGCCAAACGACCACACATTACTGCCAAAAAGCACTATAAATGCAGTGTCTTACTGCCAAAGGCCCCATGACAACTATTACTGGAGATTCTCATTTGGACATGTCAATATTGTACAGACACTTTATACATAGATGCCCGCATGAAGTAATTCCAGAGTCATGATTGCTACCGATTCTGAAATGATGAAAGTATATATTGGACATGATATTGGTTACAAATGATGATGACAAGCTGTATGACAAGTAATAGTAGGATTTTTGTATTTGAAATACTGAGCCCATGTGTGACGTGCAGATAAGCAGACAGACTTATGGTATTTCCACAGGTATTATGGTATATCCATAGGTATATCCTCATGGAACTTACAGGAAACCTAGAACAATTTAATGGATTATTGTTGTTATTGTTGTTGTTATTGTTATTATTATTATTGTTGTTATTATTGATACTTTGTCTGTGATGTGGTCCTGTGTGATAGCATGTGATAACAATATATAATATAAGCCCTGTCCAAAACCTGTGCAGTATTTCATCAGGATCTGAAGAGATGGATTGCTGCGTTGTACCATGTTGATCTACTCTCACTGTCACAAAGTCACTGTGGTGTTTCATAAGATATCTTCACAAGCTTTCCGAGTGTGAACTTCTTAGCAGCCAACGTTGGGATATATTGGGATATATTTGGCTCTTATACAGCTCTGATCTGAGATAAATCCAAAATAGCTAACAACGGCAAATATTTGCTCACACTTTCAAACAATTTTTCATCTCCTTTTCACTGATTTTTTTCATGTACGAACACAAATTGCTAAAGATTCTCTCCAACCAAAGCAATGTTATCTCAATTCATTTAACATTTCATGTCATTTAAGTTCAAAGAAAGTGTTTTTGCCTTGAATGGTGGCTTCTGTTTGCCAAATCTGTATGTATCTGTCTTGTGTCCTTCCAGTGTGGGCTTAGGGACAAAGGCAAGACAGCCAGCCAGCCAGCCAGCCAGCCACTTTCTGATTCCCTGCTGGTCTCGCATGAGAAGCAGCTTTTTGACACTGGCTCACACCGCATACCAACCAGGTGATCTTTTTAATCTGTCATCGCATCGCTACGAGGCCTAGGCTGGTCCTCGACGACACTCGCCAAGTCGCAGCTCGGCAGAAAATTAACTCTGCGCACACCCCTCGCTGTGCCGACTGAGCGGACGACGTTAATCACCCGGCCCCGTCCGTTACACTGTGAATGTGTGTGATCAAACAGAGCTGCTAAAGAGTCATCAGTCTCCGCAGAGAGAGAGCCAAGAAATGAGATTGATCAGTGCTGGCGGAGAACCAGTCTCAGAGCAGAAATGGCTGGAGTCTGGTTGGCCAAATAGCACTGCTCATTGAGGGGACAGAGTGGAGAGGATGGGGTGGGGGGGGTCACTGTTATTACTCACTACATGAGTCTAATGTGTTGCGATTGATGGGCTGCAGACGTTGTTTTCCATGACTGGATGATGACTGGAAACCTGAAAATTGCTTTTTTCGTTTCTCTCAGCCATGAGGTACAGTTATTGCTGCTGTTAGTGTGTGTGTGTGTGTGTGCGTGTGTGTGTGTGTGTGTGTGTGTCTCATCACAAAGCTCCACGATGTATTGAGTGTAATGACTAGTGTAAACAACAGGTCAGCTGTGAATATTAGTGATGGATCAAATGTATCTTTGGAACAAAGACAAATTGTGCTAAATATGCACTTATGAATGTAAGATAAAACCAATCATGACCTGGAATTACTTGCTCCTACAACATTCCCATGAAGACATTCATAAAATGGGAAGCTTTCCTATGTCATGCATTACAATCTATGATGATTTCAAGACACAGACAAAGATCATCACTACAGATACTATGACACGTTGTCTACTGAACGCCTCTTCATTAGCAGGTATGAAATCTTGCACTGTTTTATCTGTATGTAGTTTCAGGGCTACTGAGAGTGATGTTTCAAAGCTTTATCTGAGCCCGAGGGTGAGGGTGAGGGTAGGAGTGACGACAGACAGGTCAGCTTATTGAGCAGTGTTGCTGAGCAATGTTGTCCTAGCAACCAACAACAATTTATTTGAGTAAGAACTCAGTGAGCAACTTTATGACAAATCAACTTTACACCAGTCGTCCAATCAGAAAACACTTGTGAGATGATCATGTGATTAATTACCCAGCAACACTGCTCAAATACAGGCTGGCCGGTGTGTGTGTGTGTGTCACCCCTTTAGAAGTGGGACTACAACAGGGTCTCCGCTTACCTGCACTCTGTGACAGGGGCGGGCACGGCTAGCTGCTTACTGAACAACGGAGGAGGGCAGCAATACTGGTGCAAAGTGTCTACAGACCTACAGGCACAAGGAGAAACACATAGTCAGAACCCCCCCCTTGGAAAGATCCCCCCTCCCAGGGGGGTGAATGTGTCCAGCTGATTCAGACACATTATATAGCTACTATCAGTTACTTGTTACTGTTGACCAGAATTCCGTTCAGCTCATTTAGATTACTTCAGCACGAGAGATGAGGGATATGATGATTTGTTGTCAATGGCAATTATGTTTCTGCTTTGTATCTTTTGTAAGACTGAATTTATTGTAAATGTTTGAATAAGAGTGTGTCTGTTTTTAGGGCTCCGCTCCTCCTAGTCTTGCAGGAAGGCTTGTGTGGGGGTGTTTGTCCTTTTTTTTTTGTTCTGTTCTTTTTTAAGTTTGTGAGATTTCGTTTTTCTCCCTGCGCTTATGGCTTAAAGAGGTTTTTTTGGGGGGGGGTAAACATCTCTGCACCAGTCTGCTCCCTCCATGATGACTCACACACACACACACACACACACAGAGACACACAGACACACATACACACACGTACCCACATACACACACATACTGAGGTCCTGACAGAAAAATAAATAAATAAACAAACCCATAAATGATCACACTAAGATATAAATAAAGCGCAGATGCTACACCGGCACCTCCTGTACTTTCCCTGCTTGAAGCTTCCCAGGGTTTTCTTCCCCCGGTGGGTCACTCTGCTGCCTCCCACACATCCATCTGCAGTGCGACTAAACGCGCCTCAACACTTCCTGCTGAAACTGCGATTAGCATGCGGGCACGGAGTTCACCTTTGACCCGATAGCCGCGGTCACCTTGGAGATGGTCAGAGCGCTTTGCCCTGGCAAGAGTGGAATGGCGTCACTTGCATCCACAAATACACACACACACACACACACACACACACACACACACTCATATAGACAAGTATCTATAAAAAGGAAAGCTCCAGCCTCCAGTGCTGTTTTTAGATAACAATATGGAACTGTACATGTTTGCTGAACACAGATGGTTATGTGTCTCTTGGTGGTGATGTGTGAGAAGAGGAGGAGGAAAAATGTACATGTGAATGTGTGTGTGTGTGTGTGTGTGTGTGTGTGTGTGTGTGCATGTGAATATGTGTGTACATGTGCAAGAGACAAGAGTGCTGAAAACAAAACACTGGATGAAACCCTGTGCGGTGTGTTATCAGAGCTCTTTGAAATGCCAGTGTCACAGACCAAACTGCATGCTTCCAGGATTTTGAGTGACTGGAAGAGATTGCCTGTCGTCGACTTCAAAGAAGCCGCTTCTGTTCTCATTAAGAGTAGCGATCTCTATCTGTGCAGGGAAGGGGGAAGCAGTGAGAGAAAGACTAGAAAAGAGAGAAGAGGAAGAAAGTAGAGAGGAGAGGAAAGCAGAGAAGGGGAGGGGAGAGGGGGAGCGGAGGTAAAAGGAGAGAAGCAGCACAAATGCGCTTGGCATTTTGGGAGCGCCGTGTTTGTCAGTGACAGTCCTGTTTCTACATTTAACCATGCCGAGTTTTAATCAACGCTTGCTGACAAACCTCGGGGGTCCGTGACTGTGTGACTGACTCAGAAACAGATCTGGGCCACGTCTCACCCTGTCCCCTGCCAGCTACTGAGTGGCCCAAGTCTGATAATGCCCATCATGAGGAAGTGGAGGGGCAGATGCCACAGTGGTAGCGTAAGAGCCAGTGTTCACGTCAGGCAGGACAAGGAATGGTAAATACCAGTGCAGTCACACACCCAAAGGCAACACACAGATGTAGCCAATAAGAGGTTATTTGAAGAATCATTCAGTCATTTGATGCCCAGGTCTATTAAATGGCTGAGCAGTATTATGTCAGTAGGAGAAAAGTACACACCAGCCCAGTGGCATTCAAAATATTACAGGCAGCATTTGAATGAGACTGGGAATGAAGGACAGATGTCAAGCACTGAAATGCATAACAAATCTGTGACGAGGCAGAGATTAAGACTCACACTACACAAACACACACACACACACACACACACACACACACACACACACACACACACAAACACACACACACACACACAGCTAGTGGTGGAGGCATCCAGAAGGCTGAGTAACCCCACAAAACATACTGGCAATAACCAGAGACAGGCTTCAGTTTAGGCTACAGGGGTAGGCTTTGTCACAAAAACAGAGCACAGCAAGCCTTCAAGTCAGATTAGGAAAACACACACATAAAGAAACACACACACACACACAGACACAGACACAGACACACACACACACATGCACACGTGTATACAGACACACACACACACACACACGTGTATACAGACACACATACACACACACACACACACACACACACACACACACACAGAACACACACACATGCAGAGAGACACACACACACACATACACACAGACAGACACACGTCAGAACTGATGTGCCAGCACATACAACTTCAGCTGCCAGAGCCATACAGACTGAGTCAGGGCTGAGAGGGGCTGAGCAGAGACGAACAGAACACATCAGACAAAACATCTCCCTAAAATACGATTGATCTCTCTCTTTCTCTCTCTCTCTGCGGGACTGAAACATTAGACTTTCATCACTGATTCCTTCACATCATGGAACTAGAAACTACCATCCCAAACCTCAAGGTGCATACAAACCAAAACCCTCAATCACACTGAGGGCAAAAGCAAACGTCTTGTAGTACTCTGGAATCGCTTTCATCAGAGCAAACATAATTCTCATGGATTGTGCCTTCATAACAAAAAACACATGATTGCCCCGATCCACAAGTACACAAACATCACACACACACACACACACACACACGCACGCACACACTACTGCATCCCAAAAGACACATTGTCTGTGAATCCTGTGTGACTCAGCAGGTCAATTAGAGGCGCCAACAGAATCAAATGTCATCCTGCACTTACACTACAAGACCATAGCCCACACACACAAACAACACACACACACACAGACAACATTTTCATTCTTTCTGCCAAGAACCCTCCTGGTGAGCCCCAGTAAAAAGAAGGGGGGGAAGGGGGTTAAAAGGGGGTACTCACATGCGACACAGTCTGTAAGCCATGGTGAGATGCTTCCTCTCTTCTGCTATCCGTGTGTGAGTGTGAGTGTGTGTGTGCATGCGCGTGTGTGTCTGGGGAGGGGGGTTGCTCGCTCTGTGGTCTGTTAGTGAGAGGGAGAGAGTGAGCAAGACGGCGTGCAGGCTTGTGTGTGTGTGTGTGTGTGTGTGTGTGTGTGTTTGTGTGTGTGTGATTGTGTGTGTGAGGGGGGAGGACAGCTAGAGGAGCGTTCACTCAGTAACCGCCTGACAGTAGTGCGCATGCATGCTCCTCCCAAGACTCCATCTCCCACTCCCTCTTTCTCTCTCCCTCCCTCTCTTTCTCTCTCTCTCCCGGGCTGTGGGCATCCAGGGATGCTGAGCGGAGAGAGGGGAGAGGAGACAGGGGAGAGGGGAGGGCAGGATGGGGGTGGAACGGGGAGGGTCACCACCACTGACGGAATGACACAAAACACGGCCAGCAGCATAGCCAGAGCTGTGACGTAGGCAGCCGCATCAGCATGCGTGCGTTACATCAGCAGCATGCAGAACTGCTTGAAATGGGCTTCTGACACACACACACACACACACACACACACACACACACACACACACACACACACACACACACACACGTGTGCAAAAAAATTGAATGCACAGACTGTGTGTTATGTGAGCATTCAGCTCAACACATGCACGCATGCATGCACGCAATGCACACACACACACACACACAAATATGGCAGATTCAGTGATGTCAAGGTGATAACTGGAGCCAAACAAACACACACACACACACACACACGCACGTGGCTCATCAACACCATCACTGGTAGACACCTCTTGCTCTCAGTAGTACAGTCCACAGCCAGCCTGCATGATTGGCTGACTGATCTCCATGGAAACAGGAGGGGAGCTTTCACAGGCTCATCCTTCCGTCTCTCGGGGAGGAGAGGGCGCCACCGCATCTCCATTCACCACCTGGCAAACACACACTGATGGGCTGTTTGAGTGCTAATGCAGCCCTTTACCTGTCTGTCTGCCTGCCTGTATGTCTGTCTCAACAGCTAACCAGAGCAGCGGTGCTGGTCAGACTCCTATCTGCATCCACTTCAGGAGCAGTAATATGTGACCTGATGTCTGTCAACAGAGACCATTTATGGTGAAATAAGCCTAGTTTACATTCCCTTCTCCCACAAACATGGATAAGTGCATAATATATAGAGAACCCTTTTGTCCTTATACAGACCTGAAGTGAGAAAGACTCCTCTATGGGCAAAAGCCTCCTTTCATATCCATGTCTATTTTTAGCATCAAACAAAACTAAGCCTATAAGCCTATATTCATTCATTCATGTTCGTCCAAGTCCAATGTTACTTCCAATAAAATGGGGGAATACATGTAGAAAATGGAAGTAATTCATATTTTTGGGATAATGTGCATCTTGGTTAGCATTTTTCTCTTCCAATTTCCACTCAAATTCAGTTGCAGATTGAAGATAATCTTCTGTTTTAATTAGCAGTCTTCACCTTGAAGTGACCTACACATGTAAACACGCCGATGTGCTCTCTTGTATTGGGAGACTGGGGGATTGAACTGTGTCATAATCACTGAGTGCTATTGGAAGGGTATGAAGCAACCTGCAAACCATACAAACCTCAGCTAACAAACATACAAACTCAGCTAAAAACCATACAAACCTCAGCTAACAAACCTTATTGGATTAATGATTGGGGAAGTGTAGAGAGAGAGAGAGAGAGAGAGAGAATTTGCAGGGGTTGGTAAAAACAAAAGTATATTATCAAACAGATAGCATCTGACAAAGGCATGTTTGTATGAAAGAAAGACAAAAAGAAAGAAAGAAAAAGAAGATGTCTATAACAGGTCTGTAAAGAGATAGGTCTGTGAAAGTGTGTGTGTATGTGGTGGGGTGTCCATTTCTCATCCAACATGTATATATTGACATGACCCTGAGGCGCTAACAGCTGTAATCATTCATCACTTACAACAGAAAAGCACTTTCATGCACTCTCAGTAGACGTGAAGGGACAGCCTCGTCTGCACTGGGCCTGCTGCCAGGAAGGTTCTGGAAATTTCCTTATTGCGTCCCAGGCAGGCCAATAAATAACGGCGTGATGTCACCTACGGCAGTGGAAGTGGCCACCGGGAGAATCCCGAGGAGGCTAGTTAGCAGTCTGCACACGAGGGCCCAGACAGAGGAGACAGATGAGACACACACACAAACACATAACACACAGACTGAACTGAAGACAATCTCTAACCATACAGACAAACACAGATATCCACATACCATACAAACGAACATGCACACACACGCACACACACGCACACACACACACACACACACACACACACACACACACACACACACAGAAGACAGAGAGAGAAACAGACTGGGCTCTGCAGGCTTAGCACCTTGTTGTTATGAAAGTGCTGTGACTGACCCCCGCAGCCTGACTGTTAATTGCCAGCCTTGGCCTGCAGAGGGAGGTGAGAGACTGTGGGGAGGCTCAGATAGGCGTCTGAAGCTTGTTGTTGTGCCGTGAAATTGGTGCACCTGACCTTCCCCTATAACTGAAGATGGAGAAAGAGAGAGAGACAGAGAGAGAGAGAGAGAGAGGGTAAAAGAAAGAAAGAGACACTGACAGAAAAGGTGAAGGATGGGAAGAGGGTGGTGAAACAGAAGCAGGGGAAGAGTGAGTGAGAGAAATAAGGAGGAGAGGGAGGGGGAAACAGAGAAGAGAGGGATGAGAGAGGGAGAGAGGGAAGATGCGAGCTGTGGTGGTGTGGTGTGGTGTGGTGTGGTGTGGTGTGGTGTGTTTTCAGGTTGTTGCTGGGGTGTGAAAAGGGCCGTTTGACCTCCACGGCTCCCTAATGAAAGCAGCATCGGCGCCCCACTGACACCTAGCTGCACCAGAGGCTGTTGGAGCTCAGAGCATTGATTCTGGCAGGGAACACGTGTCTCACACACTGCTACTGGGACTGGGAGACAAGACAGTTGAGCTACACACACACACACACACACACACACACACACACACACACACACATACTCAAGTACCTTGATGTACATATAACACACATAGGCATTATACACAAACAACATATGTGACATGAACAGAGTAGGCAGACACACTGAGGAAGCAAATACAGACACACACACACACATGCGCATACACACACACAGACTGAGTGGTGACGCAAGAGCACACTAATGAGCTTACACCCAATTACTTCATCCCTATAAATGCTAGAAGGCACTGAAGCAATAACACCGGACCCCACCACCACCACCAATCTTTTGTGTGCTTGGAAACTCTCTCTCTCTCTGAAGGGAAATGGTTTAGTATTGAGTGACAGGGCAGGGCAGAGCAAGGGGCAGGGCCAGGGGTCTCTGTTGGTCCATCTGTTCCGTCAGCACAGCCCAGTGCCAAAAGCCAGGGCCTGGGAGCCAGGAAGAGCAGGCTGCTTTGACAGATCAATACAAGATGCCCGGGAGCATAGGCTATGATCCCTATACAACATCAAACTGTACCTGGGATGGTTCCTTCGCCATGATGGGTTGAAAGAGCAAAGCAGAGAGAGAAAGAGAGAGAGTGGGGAGTGAGAAAGTCTCTCCTTATCTCTTCATCCAAGCAATAGGGATGAAATATTCATTTACAGACTTGATATACTCCTTCATCTTCTCTAAAATATGCTATTGGTAAAACTCTCTCCATCTAACATTCTACTATACTAATGTCCTAATATTCTCTCCAAAGACAGAGTTCATTTAAATTTTATTTCTCGAAATAAAATGTATTACTACTCTCTATAACTATCAGAAATATTTCATAGTCTCCGATTCTATTCTTGCCGCCAGTGGTCTAACACTATATTGTTTTCTGGAAGCACACCTGTAATGGTCCCCAATATTTCTAATGTGAGAGTAACAGAGTAGCAACCTTTGTGATGAGAAAAAACAACTACAGCTAAAATCTCTCTCTCTCTTTCTCTCTCTCTCTCTCTCTCTCTCTCAGCAGTAGTGCATGAGTCTCATTACCCCAGGATGCATATTTTATGAGGCAGTCAAATGCTCCTTCCGTTTCAAGTGGCCAAGAGGGGCCAGCTGGGCCATCTGATCCGTGAGGGCAGAGGGTGTGTGGCCATGTCTGTGCCCTGCTGTGTGCACGGTCAAACTGAGCATCCAGCACTGCGCTGCCTTCTCACAGAAGCATGTGATATGGTCACACCTGGTTAAGCATGGAAAGCAGAGTCTAGAAGAGGGGAGGTTTTCTTCATCAGTGACACTTTGCCATTGTTTACATATTTGTTTGTCTCACAACTTTTAGTTTGCCTTAGCTTCATCAAGTAGCCTAGAAATCTGATAATGACAGAGCTGTGGCAGTGCAAAACAACTAAGATAGCTGTGGCCAAGGAACAACAAAGCAGCTTTGGCACTGACTTTGGAAGAGTTGGGCTTTTCTTTGAAAGCTAATCAGTTATTTGTTTCAAAGAATATCTACTGTTTGTAGATAACATTGTAACGTTGCTCTGATTAGTCGTAGTGCTATCCTACTGAGTGCAGAGGCAGTCTGAAAGACAACTGCTAATTCCGCCCCTGGGATTGAGTCCGGGCTATCGGTCATGTCCAGACTATACATTTTGATGTTATAGTCTGGCTTGTCAGGTTATTCATCAAGGCAAAATCTAAGAATGCCTCCCCCTGTGACAATTCAGGATCAACATATAGAGTTGGGCTGCAAATTAACTACCAGGCACCTTCCTCAAACACCACCAAAACCACAACACCCTCACCTCCCACCCTGGCCCCCCTCCCACTGCCACCAGCAGAGAGCATAACAGAGAGAGACAGCCATTTCAAATGAAGCCTGCTGTTTTTTAAACAAGCAGATAAAAGGCGAGGCCAGATTCATTTAAGCCATGATAATATCAGCGCTGACGTCACTCTTAGGTAAGTGTTGCCTGCAAGGGCAGCTGGATATTAATTAAAGTCACACATGCCATTATAATGAGCCGTGCCATCTCTCTGTGACCTTTCAAATTCCATAAATCATCACGGTCTGTTGCTGCTAGCATCCTCCCCTTTGGTCTTAAGTCTGATAGACTGCACCAGCAGACGGAACATAATTTGGACATCTGGTTTTAAAAGTTTCATTTTATTTATACACCGATTAACTGCTAATTGAAAAAACTGCTTTATGGCCCTAGGGGTTGATTTTTATTTGCAAATAAAGGTACTTTTCTAAATCAAATTAAAACAAGTTGGTATTTGTTGCAAGGAGCCTGGATGAAGACACAAAAATATATGCTACTCAAATGATGAGCACTAGGGGGCAGTGCAAGAACAGTAGTAGATTTCATCTGACCGATGCAGAAAACATGCTGCACGCAATTAGACAGAAAGACATGCTGTAATATACCACCAGCCTCAGGAGGAAGTAAAGTTTATGATGACACCACACAGAGCCCACATGAATAACATCATGTATTTTATTTGATTTTGTAACTCAAGCCTGTCTACTTTTAGTAATGCAACTGATGCAGTGTCGTTGCTGCTTTCCGCAGGCATCTGTTGATGCATGCACACATGCATGCAGCAATGATGTTTTAAATGGCGGCAATGACTTTTATCAGATTCAATACACAAACAAATCCATCCATTCATTACCATATGCTTTCAGTGAGGGCAAAGGCTAGTTAATATTCTGATTCTCTCCTGGTGTCTAAATGTTGTTTCTGTGATTGGTTCCAATGTAGAAGTCTTGCAATATGACGTAGATCATCAGAGACAAAGGGAAGAGTCTCACAGAGGGTCTACAGAAGGCTGCCTATGTACAAAGGACAGTGGAACCAAGGTCTCAAAGACATTCAAAGCTCTAGTGTGGGTCCTTTCATACACATTGACACATGAAGTACAGGGACCAACAAAAACAGGAACACACACACACACACATGCACACACACTCCCTCACTCACAAAAAAGACAGACATACCGTACACACAGGCACCACCCCCCACACCACCAAACACACACACCTACTCACTGTACAAATAAAAGATATTTTCCATCAGTATAACCTCGCTGCAGGAGAGCAAGGCTGAAATGGAATGAAATGAAATGGTCTCTTTGTGTGTGCCTGCACTGGCGAGCTCAATGCCACACGAGACAGCCAGTCACTGGCTGAGACAAAAGCCCTGGAACAAGGGGAAATGTGGAAATGTTTTCCCGAGAGCCTTTAACCAGTCTCTCCCGCACAGCCCTAAATGACCTCCAACGTGCTTGGAGGCAGTGGGTGATCCACAACCAGCAGTGCAGGAAAACGCTCAAGGACAAACTGCACTAGAAACATCTTAAAGAATCAACATTCTGTTCCTTTAGGGGGACTGGAACAGTTTCCCAAGATTCTTAAATTCTTCCAGAAGCTTTAGCAAGGTCAAGTCATTTCTTTGGAGACCAAACGGTTCAATAAGACCTGTCTGCTTTGCCAGAGGGACCTTGAGAAAGCGCATTATAGTTGTCACTTTAGTGATGACGGTGCAATCGCCTATTGTGTTCTAACAACTAAAGCTTTTCCATTTCTTTCCAGAGCCTTCTGGTTCTTCACAGACATTTAGTTTTACAGATATGACAGATCAATATGAGGGCACTTCTGAAGACAAGATCAGTGACAAGAGAATCAACACTCCACACTGACATTCCAATTCTATCAATCTCTTCTGCTGACTGCGTGCTTAGGTTACTGGCTTGTGATTACCACAAGGAATAACCTTCAGCTTCAGACCAATCTAAGGGAGAGGAGGAGAGGCAGACAGAGGCTGAAGCTTTCAGCCATCTCCAGTCCTTCAGCCATTTCCGATGTGTCAAACATCTCACTGAATCTTCGTTATTCTCTGTGAAAAGAGGGAAAGTCGGAAGTCATTACGGATCAAAAAGCCAGTTGATTAGCGTGACCTTTCCTCTGAAATCGTGAAACACACACACACACACACACACAGACAGACCAACAGACACACACACACACACACACAAGCTTTCTGCCACCGCGATCCGGACTCTCAGGCTTCTCCCGATTAAAGATTAAAAAACACCAGCAGGTTTCCTCTTCATCAAATACCGGCCATCAATATTTCAAAGGCAAACTTTACTTTTTGGGGTAATTATTTCATCATGCCACACACACACAGACACACACACACACACAGTCTCTCTCCTGCCCTGCCTTAGAATCCCCTGATTAAAATTCCAAAGCCGGGGGCTAACGACCAACACATATATATCGCTTTTATGGTCGGAGACGAATTACCGTGAGCACGGCCCAATTTCATTTCCGTGAGAAACGGTGGGCCACGTGCTTGGTCCCATCGAGGCATCCATCTTCTCTCCCTGCATCGTCTCTCTCTCTCTCTCTCTCTCTCTCTCTCTCTCTCTCTCTCTCTCTCTCTCTCTCTTTTTGGCCATGCCTGGGCAGCTGTGCTAAGGGAGCACCCTGACCATGGAGGT